>JAOBRD021028000.1:0-11658 GCA_027575215.2 Hydrozoanthus sils | reverse complement strand
ATAATAATAATAATAATAATAATAATATTTATAATAGTATAAAAATAATAATAATAATAACAACAACAACAAAGTTAAAGATAATGACAATTATGGAATAAATGTAAAAACAATATACTGTAATCTTTCTATGAAGTCCCCTTTCACTGTGATGGCTCTCATAATTAACTCCCCCCCTCCCCCCTCTCTTTTTAGCTCAACAAAAATCATACTTTTCTTTGATAACAAACTGCACTTTGAAGTTGTAATTTAATGTCACGGTTTAGATCGCCAGTGCAGATATTGCGGCTTCCTTAGCGTTCACCTTGCACGCGTTTTAAACTATCTTTAAAAATACGTCGAAGAGAAGCCCTAAAATTACATTAACCCTACGCAGATGGTCATAAGAAAAAAAATTCTAAGTGCAGATTCTCTTTAAAATGCCATAATACTATATAGTTGTAGACCAACTGTAGCAGTTTCATCCCACCTTTACAAGGACACAACTGTTTTTCAACTTCTCTTTCTTTTCCAGTAGAGTCGCAGGCTGTACCGCTAATCGTGTGTACAGGATCGAGATCGATTGGGATCAAGTTTGTTTCCACGATAGACTTTTGTTTTTTCATCCGTTCACATGATCGAGATCGCGTTCGCTTATTTCCTATTGTGCATTTGGGTGAACACTTCGTCCACGTCGACCAATCCGACCATTTGTTATCGACGTGCTCTACAGAAGATGAAGAAAACAAACAAAGAGGTTTGGTTATTCTTACGATGCCGAAGTTATGGACGTTTATCTTTTCAAAAACACTATAATTGTCTTTACCAAGCTTAGCCAGAAGTTTTTATTGGCAAATTAAATAATAACGAAAATAATAATAATAATAATAATAATAATAATAATAATAATAACAACAACAACAACAATAATAATGACAATAGATATGCAATAGATACGCGAATCAAGCAAAAGCCAGCACAAAGTGATCTTAAGGCTATTTTAATTTTTATTAAAATAAGGTGATTAACGGTCTGTTGGAGCAGAACAAAGTAGTCCCAGCGGAGACCCCACTCGCGTATTTGTGGCTAGCCAACTGTGTCTTGTATTCTGTTGTTGTGACCTTTTTGGTGTTAAAAGGCTAGAATTCGAAAAAGATCCAAACGATAAAACAACAAAGCGTGTTCATGGAAGTGATATTTTGAGAAACAAATATCTTGAGAGTGTTGGAGAGGTTAGAAAAAAGTTATCCTTTGCAAGAACTGAGTTGAGCAGAACCGAGGAGAACCGAAAGTTGACAAAAAAAGAGAACAACCGTTCTCTCCTGCAAAAAGAGAACAGGTCTCTATCAGCTTCGTTGTTTGTAAGCTATATCGAGAAGCAGAAGTTGCTGCTTAGAAAGTTAAAAGTTGGTTTTGGAAGAAAAAAGAAACAAGAGGAAGCTAAAGTTCTAAGCCAACAGTTTAAAGAAGACCCTGGTCGGGTGTATTCAAACATCGCAACGATGGCGGCGGAAAATCCAGATAGTACCCGTCCAAAGTACAAAGCAGTCTGAAACGAAGATCAGGCCAGCGAGAGCAAGCACAATTTCAGTGTAGCTTGGGTAGATGTACGCAAAGCCTATGACTTTGTAGATCATGGTTGGCTCAATAAGATCATGCGAGTCCACAGGTTCCCAGTCTGGATTTGCCAAGTCGTGAGAAAGTTATGCGCGGCATTGAACATCAGGATAGTCGCTAATACCAAAGTTGACAATGACACCTCCCCTGTGATATCAGTTTTAACAGAGGTCTACCTCAAGGAGATGCCCCATGCCCGCGTATGTTTACTTTGTGCTTAAACCCATTATCAGGGAAGCTGCGCTTCACCGAAGGCTATAAGCTCCTTAGACCAGTAGGGTCCAAAGTCACACATCTATTGTATATTGATGACTTTATGGTCTTCGCGGCACCTCAAGCAAATCTTGACAGAGTACTCAAGATGACAAAGGAGGCGATAGAGGACATTGGCTTGCAATGGGATCCAAAGAAGTGCAATGTGCTCAACGTGAGAAGAAGTGTTCCGGTTGAAGTACCTGTAGGGTTTAAGTCAGGGGAGACGGTCATCGATAGCCAGAAGGCAGAGTCAACCTTCCGGTTCCTAAGAGCACCTGAATGATTACCTCAAGAATAGAAGATGGTTCTGCAATGTGCTGCTAAGACGTACCTACAGTCACTTTCAGTCATCTGGTTGAGTCCATTGTCAGACACAAACAGAGTTCAAGCGTCCAATCAGCTTGCTATTCCAGTGCTGTCGCACCTTATTTGGTCACAGCACTGGTGTCTGACAGACTTGCACGACATCGATGGGCAGGTACGGAAGATCGTGTGTGAGAGTGATGGCAAGCACCCACTAGGGCTGAAAGCAATGGTTTATCTGCCAAGGGTACTGGATGGAATTGGAATAAGATTAGTAGAGGAAGAGTATAAAATGATTAAGATCAAGACAGACATTAAGCTGTATAGTAATGGCGTTTGAAGAGAACGCGGCGCACCAAGGCTATCAAACGCTTGTTAAAGAGGCAAGAACATTTGCAGAGGAGTGGGGGATAATTCTTGACCTGAGTTGCCCGCACCCCAAATGCCTTGAAAACTCAGATGGAGGGGATGTACCTAGATATAAGATCAAGAGGCACCTCAAAAAAGCGGCACTGGAGAGCTAGGCGGAAATCTGAAGCCAAGGAAGAGCGATGGCAAGGAAAGCTCCTCGCATCTAGATGGGAGGATGACCAGCTGAACCAGCGGGGTTGCTTTGCGAGGCTGAAGAATTGGGATTACGGCACCTACACATACTGTTACAAGGATGGTTGAGCTGTATCAACAGTTAACACCGTCAAAGGTCTATTACGCAAGTAAGAGCCATATCAATAAACTAATTAACACCCTGTAGATTCTGTAACAAAACCTCCGAAAGTATCCCTCATGTGCTGGCGAGTCTTGCGCTTGCTCAGAATAAGTACTTCGCGTGCATAATGCGGCCCTCAAAGTTCTGTTCTGGGTAATACTTGGGGATCTTCAGCTCTCTGACGCAGTGCCACCATGGCATTCTTCGATCGTACCAAACCCTTCTATGAGTCCAAGGCCCAAGCATATTGGGATATTCCAGTCTTTCCAGTAAGTGAGCAAGTGAGGCAGAACAGAGTGGAAGAGTTCTGTCGGTGTAAATGAGCTGCCCGTAGACGGAGAACAGAGGAAAGAAACAAGAAGAGAAGACCAACAAGTATGCCCCCCCCCTCTTTTGGGAATGCAAGCAGCAGTTCCCAGGATATGACATTTGACAGTATAAAATCATTTTTGATGTCCTAGAAGCGTGGTCTAGGGAGGTAGACGAGACTATGGGGGAGCTGTTCGGGACTCGAGGAGGAGAGGTTCTACTCCGGATGCAGAGAGCAGTCATCGCGCACACCCCGAACATTACTTGCACATTGAAAGTGATGTCTTGAGGATAGCAGAAGAGTGAACAGAGGACATTCTTAGTAATTTTAGTTTATTTACTACATATCGGATATTATATCACTGAGTTGTAAACAGAGATACTTTTAGAAATTTTAGTCTTTTTTCTACTATATATTAGAACTTATATCAGTTACAGAATATTGTCTGCACACTGAAAGTGATGTCTTGAGGTTAGTGGAAAAGTGAACTGAGACACTTTTAGTAGTTTTAGTTTCTTTATTATACATTAAATATAAGTTTCAGAGTTGTTAGCCCTAGAGCTTCCTGGGTTACGTTCGACGCCCCAGGCTGGCTGGATAGGGATCCATATGGCACCCATACGTTTTTACTGTCTTATAATAATAATAACAATAATAATAATAATAATAATAATAATAATAATAATAAGTATTATTATTATTATTATAACAATAATAATAATTACAACAATAATAATAATAACATTAAAAATAATAATATTAACAATAATAATACTAATGATAATGATAATACTAATATTTACAATAACAATAGTATTATGAAAATTAATAAGGGCAATAATTATAATGATAGTGATAATAAGGGTTTTATTAGATCATTTCAAATAAAATTTAATTTTCAATGTTTTAGGGCGATCATTGGCAAAAAATGCTCGAAACTGCGCCAAAATTTCGCAGACCTTGGCTACTTGAATAACGGCCGCTATAACCATAATATTTCCCCCACCCCGAGGGGGAAAGGCATGGCAAAAAACCACGTATTTGGGCATTGTTTGGGCTTGTTGTAGGCTGTTTGCTAGGGAGCTGCCAATAAGGAGGAGGCGTGAGACAATATTTTCATTTCCGTCCATTTTGTATGCAAGACTCAGCAGGCGCTCTGTGCTTCGTTACACAGCGAACAGAAACAGAAACTTGACGGGGAATAATTTCAAATTCTAGCAATTTCTTTCGTATCTTATAGCACCTAAGAAATTAAAAGTAGGGAAAAGAGACAAACAAACGTCTCATTAAGTGAGAAAGGAAAGCGAGTATCAGCACAAGAGGAATTTGCGCCGGTTCTAGGCATAAGTTTGAAACTCAAAACTCCTCAGCAGTTTCATGAACCCTGGAGGATCTTTTCCGAACCTATTATTAAACGAAAACTCTGTCCATTAACAAAATCAATGTAGAAAAAGTAAATTTCACGTGCCCGTTTCTTTGTAATTCAACATTAAATTATATAAACGCCTCGAAGGCCAGCTCGAGTTCAAATTCGTGCACGCCGAACATTGTGAGCATCTTATTACAAGCCCAGCAATTTCTTAGAAACTACAGACTAAATATTATTTCCGGTTCCGGTAAAAACCATTATTTTCAGCGATTTTTCCTAAGCGCGTGCATGAAAAATCGTGAAAAAAAAATTCAGATCTTTAAAATACCTACCAGTGGTATGTATACAAAAATGTTCTGCACTATAAATAAAGGACCATCAAACAGCAACTGCGACTACCTTAACAATTGTTTGATTCCCGTAGATGAAAATTGCCAATGAATCGGCACTATCTGAACAATTTCTTGTGTTGTTTCTTCAATTTAACTAACTGAATATTAAGCATAACATCCCTTAACCTTTATTACGACTTAAAATCTATTTTGGAGCTTGAAAAAAGATCAAAAAATCTCACGTAAATATCAAACACGAAAACCCTTACCTTGGCATACGTACGGCAAACGTGAGACCGCAGATGCGGGAAAATCTTGCTTACGTGATCACATTTTACGTTCGCGTCTCGCGTTTACGCGGTGTTAAATCACCCTAATAGTTTTAGCGAGAAAAATTTAAGATTCTACAAGATGGCATTTTGGTGCATTTTTTGGCAGATTTTTCCCAGACTTGGCAAACCAACGTCTTTGTAGCTAGTGTACATTTTGAAAATCGGGGTAGTAGAGAGGGGAGTTCGTATTTATAAAAATTTAGGACTTTTTGTTTTTTTTCTAAATTTAACAAATCTAACACTATAGTGATGGTTTGGAGAAAATAAAGTACTCTCCGTAACAAAAACTCGTGAAAAACTCTAATCCATAGCTCTATACCTTCGCAATTTAAAGAGATTACTCCCCAAAACTGGGACACCTTAAAGTGTATATATCACTATCATGGAACTTGGTCTGTTTGAAAGGGATTTTGAAAAAGAAGAAAAATATCGTTTGTTTCATTAAAATAACTTTTTTGATTGCTGAGATATTAAGGTTTTTCAAATATGCAGATGACCAATGCTGTGACGTCAAAGTCGGAAATCCTATATCTACCTTATATCTAATAAATGTGTTTGTGTCAAGGTGCAAAGTTTCAGGATTAATGATCTGTATTTCAAGAAATATTGACTGTTTTGTAATTTTTCCCTTTGGAAACCAAGTTCCATGATAGTGATATATATACTTTAAGTAAGAAACTCTAATGCAGATTCTTACTGGCACATTTTTTCTTCTTGCAAGAAGCCACCTGCTTATGACCAACCCCGTTAGAGTCCAAGGTGCATTTCTTGCCTCCGTTTTTAGGGGCGGGGTTTGTACAAGTGCGACCACGTGTCCGTGTTCCTCCTCCGCATGTTACCGTGCACGTGCTCCAGCTACCCCAGACTGACCATTCACCGTTGACTGTTTATTGAAACAGATCAGTTGGAGAAGGGCATTAGAAGGAGAGGTTAATCTGAATTTTCTCTCAAAGATTGTGAAGCGGGAATAGGCCATCGATTTCTTAGTTTTATAAAGGGAGGATCAGAGATTGTTGAGTAAGAGTTTAGAAAAGGGACCTTAAGCCGGGAGTACACTCAATCCTTTAGGCCGATTCTGGCTCCTTTAGTCGCCTTAAATCGCGTTAAGTTGCCTTCAATCGCACTAAGTCGCAGTAATTTTTCACCCCATTTTTCCTTAAATCGCTTTAAGTCTCTTTAAGTTGCAATAAGTCGCTCTAAATCGTGGCGACTTAAGGACCCGGAGTACACCTAGTAAGAAAATCTAATACAGATTCTTACTGGCACATTTTTTCTTCTTGCAAGAAGCCACCTGCTTATGCCCAACCCCGTTAGAGTCCAAGGTGCATTTCTTGCCTCCGTTTTTAGGGGCGGGGTTTGTACAAGTGCGACCACGTGTCCGTGTCCCTCCTCCGCATGTGACCGTGCACGTGCTCCAGCTACCCCAGGCTGACCATTTACCGTTTGAAACTGTTTATTGAAACAGATCAGTCGAAGAAGGGCATTAGAAGGAGAGGTTAATCTTAGATTTCTCTCAAGGATTGTGAAGCGGTAATAGGCCATCGATTTCTTAGTTTTATAAAGGGAGGATCAGAGATTGTTGAGTAAGAGTTTATAATAGGGACCTTAAGCCGGGAGTACACTTAATCCTTTAGGCCTATTCTGGATCCTTTAAGTCCCTATCAAGCTTATTTTTTTAAGTTCCAGATGGAAAGTTGAACCCATTAATAATTGTAATTTTCGAAAATAAAACATTTTCTCGCCGTTCCTGTAACATTTTTCAGACTTGAAGCGTACAATGATGACATAGCAGGATGCATATGACGTAGCAGGAAGCATGAAGCGGAGACAATCTTTTTGATTTCAAAAAATTCAATTATGGCTTCAATAGTCACATTGTTATAACTTTAATCAATAAATTATTCACTTCAAATTTTTTGAAATAAAAATTTTATGACACTTTTTAACAGAAATTATTTATTTAAACAAAAACCACATAACTCACTGCTGCTACGTCACAGGTTACCAGTCCCCGGCCTGCTCGGTCAAAATTTACATTCCAGTCTTTCTTTGATTAAAAAGCGTACTTGGACGTGGAAATTTTCTTTGGTTATTCAATTTCTGAGTTCACAGATGACAACATTTTGAATCTGGAACTTAAAAAAATAAGCTTTATAGGGACTTTAAGTCGCCTTAAATTGCGTTAAGTTGCCTTAAATGGCACTAAGTCGCAATCATTTTTACCCCATTTTTCCTTAAATCGCTATAAGTCGCCTTAAATTGCTTTAAATCGCTTTAAGTCTCTTTAAGTCACAATAAGTCGCTCTAAATTGCGGCGACTTAAAGACCCGGAGTAGGCCTTCCTTTGTTGCATCGTTAAAGAGTTGAAAAAGATACTTGAATGAGATGAATATTGTGTAAAATCAGCAAACCGTCCCTCCTGGTGAGGACTAGTACAACTTTGGTTTGAGGACGGTTTGGTGATTTTACATCAAATGTTTTAAATTAAAAACCAATTTTTAAGCTTCAAAAAAATCACCAAATGCAAAATTATCTTTAAAATTACTAATGAACATTCCAAAAAATCCAATTTTTAAAGCTAAAAAAAAAATCTTGAAATATTCACGCTGATTTTCCTTCATTCCACCTGTGCTTTGGGCGATACGATTTTCTTAATTCAAATCATGGACGGAGATATGGTAAGAAACGTGAGAAAAATCGCCATAAACCACACTTTGTTGGGTGTACTCGGGCCGATGGTATTGATTAGAACAACGGTTGAACACAACAAATACACAGTGAATGCACCGTGCTGGCAACCTGTATGCCGTTGTCTTCCACATCACGACTTGAAAAATCTCAAATTTAGAATCCTTACGAGTACGGGAACGACCAACAGAAAAATTTCTTAGTATTCTTAAGCTATCTTTATGAATTTTTTTTCTGTTCACCAAGCATTACTAGAGCAAAAATTGACATGGTTGAAAAAAGGGAAAGCAAAAGAAAGAGGTTTTGTTAAGCCGTCATTATTGATGCTGCCATCCCGTTATATTGTTATAATTAGTGATTTTGACATTAGGGTTTTTTTTACCCTCGAAGTTGTATTAAAAATTTTAAAAAGTGTCGGAACAAGTTTGATTGTTTCGTTAACGAGGTGTTATTCTACATATAAGTAAGTCTACGATGAGGCTCTATTAATATTATTCGCTACTAAGGTCTTTGTCTAATTAGTTTATATTAATGACTCTGGACCCTTTATAAACTGGTTTTCGCCGAGGAAATGATTTATACAAATGATATATAGAGGATATTACATGGCCGCGCGGAGATACGAATTTTATCTTCGAGTGTTGAAAAAACATCTCACGAGTGAGCGCAGCATACTTAGTGAGATTCTCTCAATCATCAACGAAGTAGATTGACAAGTTGTTTCAACGGCGGGAAAAGTTTCATATCAATCCCACGTGATGATATGGAAATCGTGCGTTCTGATTGGCTGTTTTTGATATCACCACATGTGATTGATATGGGTGGCTGATACGCTCTATATTTCACCGATCTACTATGTAATATCGAACTAAGTAAAGTGCAATATCAGACCCCATCCCGTGCATGTATGTATTATTGCATTCTATTAGAATGGTACACTATGTAGCTGTTTGAAGCTCCTTACTTTCGCAACAAGATTCCTTCTGTGTTTGAATCATCTTTCTTGTTTTGTCGCAGGGTGCACCACCGTTAAATGGTCGAGGATTCGAACAAGATCGCGATCGAGATCGAGTGCCACATTTCTTAACACATTTTGCCCATTCTGACCACGATGTCCACTTGCCATTTACAACTGTTAATAAAAGACATGTTCAATCATATGACAAATGTTCTGAAAATGAACTTCAGATTTGAAACTCACTCTTGGTTTGGAAAAATTGAGGAAGTTTCTACTCTTAATATAATAATAATAATAATAATAATAATAATAATAATAATAACAACAACAACAATAATAATAATAATAATAATGATAATAGATGTCAGGATCTAGCATTCGAAATTAGGAGAGTCAAAAGAGCATCCAAAGTGACAGTAATACCAATAGTGATTGGTACACTTGGGACAGTCTCAAGGAACGCCAAATCCTGGCATGAAAATTTAGACTTTCCTGACATCATTGGAAGTACACAGTTGTTGGTCATCCTTGGAACAGCTCACGTATTGAGGAAAGTACTGTGTCTCTAAGCTCAAAAAGTAGCTGGGGCATGACTGTTGCAAACAAGACCCAGAAGAACTGGAGAGATTCGCATAACAATAATAATAATAATAATAATAATAATAATAATAATAATAATAATAATAATAACAACAATAATAATAATTAAGGTTTTATTGACACTCCACTAGCTGGCTATTCTTTCTCCTACAAGCCAAACAGCCGGTTCGCAACCTTAAGTGCTCTTATTAATAAATTTCTGGGTTCTTTTATTAAATAAAATGCCCTGAATAGTACTCAAGGCCAATCTCGTCAAAACCCGATTGGCGTTAACCACGGGATAATGTGTTAATGCACGTTTCTGTTTCCTATCTTCTTGAGCTTGCTTTGGGTTGAAATTTTAGGGTTGACCTGCGGTTTGTTTTATTAACAAATCTCATCAGTAATCTTTAAGAACTACTGTTGAAGAAATTATTGTTTGAATTTTGTCTTAATCCATGGTTAAAGCCGTGGCTACACGGTGCAACATTGCATGGAACGTTGTGTGCAACCGAAACCCTTCGTGTAGCCACACGGTGAAACCGTTGCGTGCAATGTTGCAGGAGTAGGATCGGTTTCTACTCGAGCAACATTGCGTGCAACAATTTCAAAGGTGACTACACGGTGCAATTCTCCTGTTGCGCGCAACATTGCATGCAATGTTGCACCGTGTTGCCACGGCTTAAGTTTATCGGGGATTTTAGGGACCGGGCCCAGGGTTGAGTTGTTCAAAAGACGATTAGCCCTAGTCCATACAATGACAACAAATAGGTTTTGTTAAGAGTTAATCCGGGTTTAATGTTTTATCGACCTTTGAACAACTGGGCCCCAGGAAACTAGGACAACAACGGCTTGAAGCTTCTGCCCACAGACGGCGAAAGATGGCCGCACAATTGTGGCCCTCGAGAAAGCCAGGGATTAAACCCGAGGCCTCACACTTGATAGTCAGAGATCTTATCGACCGAGCCAGACACGCACATTTTTGGAAAAGCGCTTATGAAAGGGTATTTTACTTTAAAACCTAAAGTGGTTTTGCATAAGGGGTTGGGGGGGGGTTGTTACAAAATTTACTGATGTCTTCAAGTTGTTCTCAGGAAAAATGTGTGTATGTAAACTAATGCAAATGTAGTATAAAAATAATTAGCTTGAAGAAAGTGTAAGAGTCCGAACGTTTTCAAGTGTTCTATCCCGTTAAGAGAAACGACAGGGCGCCCTGTCGCGCGCCATAACAACAGCTTTTTTAGGTGTCTTCGCTCTGATTGGGCAGTTACAAAGTAAGCTGTATAAAGTTGTTACACAGACCTTGAAGACGTAACGATGTCGAGGATCTGATCGTGTTTTTCTTCCTTCCGTCCAAATTAGATGCTTCACAGGTGTATAAACCATTGTTGTTTGGCACAGATCTTCCAACATCAATCTTAATCAACCGATTGCCATATTGCACTCGAATGTAGGGTGACTGGCCCTTAACGATCTCTTTTTTATCTTTAAACCACTTGATGGTTGGTGCTGGCCTGGTGTCAAGATAGATCTGGTTTTAATGACGAAAAACACAAAAGCATATACAGAAAAAGAGAGAGAGACAGAGAGACAGAGAGACAGAGAAACAGAGAGAGACAGAGACAGACAGAGACAGACAGAGACAGACAGAGTCAGACAGACAGACAGAGACAGAGAGAAAGAGAGAGAGACAGATAGAGAAAGACAGACAGAGAGACAAAGAGACAGAGAGACAGAGACATACAGACAGACAGACAGACTGAGTGCTTTTTCTTTCTGTTTTTCATTGTAATCAATAAATATTTACATTTAGGCTACTTACTTTCCGAAAACAATACAGCGAAGAACCACCAGACCTTTATTTGCTTGTTTTATTACAGGAGGAGGCTTGGCATAGAACGTTGGTGCGGTGTAGCCTGTGTACTCTTGATTAGAAATGAATTTATTCATCAGTGGTAATACATTACAAAACCTCTTTTTATTATGTTGTAAAACAGAGTCCTATTGCAATCTGATTAGAGGGCGGGGTTACATCTTGTAAGGACCACGCTTTTATTCTTTGTTATGGCTCTATTATATCTTTTTTCTTTTCTTAGAATTTTAAACTCATCTGATTGAAAAAACTACTGATATTACTGTTGCTACTACTACTATTACTACTACTACTATTACTGCTACTACTACTACTACTACTACTACTACTACTACTACTACTACTACTACTACTACT
>JAOBRD021027893.1:0-11659 GCA_027575215.2 Hydrozoanthus sils | reverse complement strand
TGGACTTGTGTCATCTGCTTACGGTTAATAACCACAAAAAATGCCGATAAAGACATCAATGAGTTACATCAAGTTTGCTAGGCAAAGGAAGAAAATGATGTGAAAACAAACCTAATGCGCACCTCCAAAGAATATTTATTTTTTTGAGCTATTCGCTGTTCAGTAAAGAGCAACGAAGCAAGTGGCATTAGCTTAAATATTTAATCATAAAAGCATAAGTTGAAAAGAAACCGACACGCACTTCACAGAGCCCCAAAACTAGGAGATTGGTCAACTCCGAAATTAAAACACCGACACTACATCTACATCTACGTACATTTTAATCAGTCGGTAAAAATCTAATTCAAATGATACACTTGTTTAAATGACGTCATTCTTATTTTTTCCTAGTAGGAAACAAATGCTGAAAATAGCAGGGAAATCGGCAAACCCCCATCTTTTGACTCTGCCCGGTTTTCTGAGACAACGGCTCTTAAGTGGCTATGCGTAGACTACTTATTTGCAATTGCTTAAATCGCGTTCACAACCGCGAAGATCGTAATGTTCATAACGCCATTGCATCCAACCGCGGTACAGATCATAACAACTAGTGGAAGTAATGGCAATGTGAGAGAATAGAACAACAACAAGAAATCAATAAGAAGAGTTGAGCTAAAAGAAGGAAGAGTATAAAAATTGTTGTAAATCCGAACTTCTAGATCTCGGGGTAATTGTTTCCACGAGGAATAGAGCAAACCGGTCCACCTCAGAGGCAGCCTTAAAAGCGGGTATTTTGCCAAGGAAAAATATTTTCCGTTATCTCACAAAAAAGAACTTCATTACCTTTAAAATAAGATAATCAAAAATCAAAGGAAAAGGAGTTTGTTTTGTGTTACCTGAACAGCTTCAGTAAACAGTATTTAAGATGTCAAAGACTCTACTGATCAAAGCTCAGCGCTCTGTGAAATAAGGACCAAATACCCCACTGGGATGCAATGAGAACTGGTTCGAGTACTAGATTGAACAGTGATTAATCCACGAAATACAGTCACATGATACCCAATCGCTTTAGCTGATTGGTCTTAATCTAGACCACTTTTGTTTTTTTACATTTTCTCGTAGGAAGCTGAATCTCTGAGCCAGCATCGGATCATTTATAGTCATTACCAGGTGCTCTATTTAACTAGTAGAGCCTTGCATCGAAGTTTTCTGACTCGCCTTATTGGTTCTTTTCCAACTGCAGTTTTTTCTTCACAAAAACTTGTTAAAAGAAAATTCTGGTTGAAGAAAATCTAAAACTTAAGAACAAGCTAAGATTGAGTTCTTGGACACGAAAGTGTTCAGTGGAGACCATTTGTATTTAAATCGAAACATGTTTTTCAATGCTTTAAGAGCAATATCTCCAGCAAATATTGAGGCATCTGTTTTATTCCTCCAGTCGAGATCTTATTATCTCTTGTTCGAAAATTCGCTACCACATTCGATAAGAAGAAATAAACTAAATGATGTTTAAAAAATAAATAAATATTCAAAAAATGTTCTATTTGCATATGTGCGGGATATTCAAGACAAATCCAAAAATAGTTAATGCAAACGCAGTAGTTCAGTTTTACCCTTGGTTTAAATTTGATTTTCCTTTCTTTTTTATGGTAATGCATGAAAATTAGTTTGAAACAAAAAAGCCAAACACAGGACGAAACTGAACTAAAACACATACAGAAAAAGCAATCAAAGTGCAGCAACATGATGTTTGTTAAATGTTCTACAAGTATCAATTAGGATTTCTATACAAACCGTTAGTTTTTGGTATTTGGACCATTTGCTGTTACCAGGCTTATATTAACGCGCGAGCGCGCTCTATGTTGTCATTGAGACTATCCAAGTTGCACAGCGGCATTAGAAAAGAACTTGCCGCCAAATTTCGCAAACTCGCAATGCAAACTCTGTTAAAAAAACATATACGTCACAAGCTTACGTCATATGCGTTTTACCGCATTTAAAACGCGGCCTCATACTGCTTTACTGGAACACGTACAAATCTTAGACGGCGGCTGCAAATTTCGATAATTTGAACGCTACACCAAAGCCTTGCGAGCGACTAATTGTATATTTTTGGCTGCATCGATATGTTGTTTACATCCGAGAGGGATTCGAACTGAAAAAAGGTTAAAAAGGGTGTTCTACTTTCGTAGTTTAACCGGAATTAAAGATTGAGCCACTTATAGGCTCGAGAAAGGATTTGGCTTAGCTTCACGCTGGTTTCATTGTTTACTTAACAAGAGGCTCCAGAAGCCTACACTGAATTGCTTGTTGTACAGCAAAAACTAATTCTTGCTTTTAGTGCAAAGTGCGAGTTACTTCATCATTTAGTGTTTATTAAGCGTTCGATGGGCCATGGGGTCAAAATGACCTGATATTATGTGCTATGCCTATAACAACTCTCCGGGGCTCAGTTGTTCAAAGGACGGTTAGCAATAATTCCTAACATCCGTTCTTATTCGGCCAACCTTCTGCGCTGAATTGACAATTTTGTTTTTTTATGGAAATCCAGGGAATATTTCTAAAGAACTGCAAACCTTTCCTTTTTTAAAAAAATACTGACTGAATTTTGGCTTAACCCAAGGTTAAAATTGACCTGCTTTTGAACAACCTGGCACAGGGCGGGTAAAGAGTCATTTTTAGGTCAACTAGGAGTCAATTAATACAAAAGACCTTTGATGCAAAATGTAAAAACTAATGTAAAACACGAACCATTAACTTGCTGCTTTCTCATTACCCTTTGTAATTACTAGTTTATTTCTTATTTATAGCAGTAGCCCATGAAAATTATGCAAAGATTCAGGATGAAATAGGTCAGTCATGATATTAACATTTATTTTTAAAACGCTTTTCTCCTGATTTTTTTACTGAAATAATAAAACTCGTATGGAGCTTTATGCATACAAAACTATGTTTCTTTGTACAATTTAACTTTCAATCAAGCTTCAATAGCTGTTTTCACATTAAAGGACGGGCAAGTCGTCTAAATGTGAAAACGAGGCGAACAAGATCCTGGACGAACAAGTCGTCTGAATTTGTCTGTCTGCTCGTTTGTCTTTTCAAACAATTTTTTGTGGACGACTTTTTCGTCTAGACGAACAAATCGACCAAAAGCCGTCTTAAATTCACATCTGTCGAACAAGTTGTCCTTGTATCAAAGAAGGGGATTTCACTAGCGTATGGCGAAATTTATCTGTAGTATGTCAGTTGTACGTGTGATGTAAATTTATGACAGCCAACACAAGACAATTTTTTCAACCCCCTCTCACATTAAGACGAACAAATCGTCAGACGACCAATGTGAAATTGGCTAATGGTGTAATTGGTACCCGGGGGCTTCGTAACGAGGGCAAATGTGAAAAGAAAAAGAAAAATACACGTGAAACCAATCTTTAGTTTTACGACGAACCATGCGATTACATTTTTATGACATCAAGGAAAAGTTCTTCGTTTTTCGCGGTATCGGCAGTAAATAGCGTTGTTTAACAAATTTTATTCATCCTAATTTTTTTCGAGTTTGAAAATCTTTGCAACTCTCTGGAAACTCTCGGAAATCATCGGAAACAGTTTTTATAAAAACGTTTCCAAGGCGTTTTTATGATTTTTCAGTAAAAAATTTTCGAAAAATCTTTGGAAACTTCGGAAGTATACCAGCACCCAATCAGCGCCGAGTAACTTTGCCCTGAATTAAAGAAATTGCCCCCGTCGCTATCCAATCAAATCGAAGTAGCTTTGCCCTCTACGTTATAAATCCTAGTAACAATGATACATTTAAACAAAATCAGAAAGTTGAATTTTGGACTGATGGAATGTAGCGCAGTTAGTAACCAGTCAAAGTTTCAGCTAGATATATTAGATATTTTCGCAGTAATAAGCCTTTCAAAACTTCAAGAGTTTTTGGCTTGCTTCATCTGTGGCACCTTTGACTAATAGAAGTTTAGTTCCAAAGCAAGGGGATCCTGAAACTGTACTTATATAAACATCCACAGCTGCATCTAAGTTGCGGTACTTCTCGTCCAACCGTCTAGAAGGTAAATACTAGTAGGACCTCCCGTGACAACATTATGCTTCACTTGAATATGGAAGTGTTGGTAATTTCGTTGATCTCTGTTATTCCAAAGACTAGCAACACATTAAGTCCAGCTTCAAGGAGTTTATCTTAGCTGTAGATAAAAAAATTACTATGTGTCGAGCTCTAGGCGTTTTTCATACTAGCCCCTCATTTACTTAAATCTACGTACTGTCACTTGATTTGTTTGTCTCGATTTAAGAATTGCATAAGTATTTTGGGAAAAAAACGTTTCACCAAAACTGGTATTTAAGACCTTTTTTTAGAAGAGCTCGCTGTTAAAAGAACTTTTCATTCCTTTTTTATTTAAATCGACTGAAAATCAAAGGAAAAAGAAATTAAGACCACTTTGGCTTTACTATTTGTTTTCGTAGTAAGCTGAATCTTTGAGCCTGTATCGGATCATGACCTCGAATCGCCATTAGCAGGTGCTCTATTTAAGAACATTTAAAGTCTTGTATCGAGGTCTTCTGTCTGGCTAATACAGTCCTCTGCTTCGTTTTCAACCATTTTTTTTTTTGCCTTTTGTGAAAACTAGTTATAAAAAAATCGAGGGTGAAGAAATCCCAAAACTTAAGAACAATGTAGGCGTGTGTACTTGACAAGAACGTTTTCAATTGAAACCATTCCTAGCTAACCTGGGATATGTATCACCTGATATAAAATTTAAAAAAATTATTAGTAAATGTAAAATCCTTGGCTAGAAAATACGAAAATTTACAAAGCCTGTGTATTTAAAATGAAAGCTAACGATATTAAACAACGTTTCGTCATCATCACGATGACATCGTCAGGCAAACTGTTTGAAAAAGTCAAGACAACTCGAATACAAACATATGCAAAAAACTAAGCTAGGTATACAATGAATACAATGGAATAAAGAACTGTAAAGAAAAAAGCAATAGCTAAGAAATCTGTTAGGTAGAAAAACGCGCTAAAGTGTAATTGATGACTAGGCCGTGTAGAATTTAGTGATGCTGATATAAGTAACTAGCCAAACTGGCTCGAATATACAAAAAAGCAAATAAATGGTGATAAAAGTAAAAAAAATAAAAATAATAATAATAATAACAATGAGTAAATAAAACTTTCAGTTAAATAAATACCTTAGACATTATAGAGTCAGATTTTTTGTTGACAGAGGGTTTTTAAAAGCTGTTTTTCAAATAACGTCTCATAACCTGTATCGGATCATGACCTTGAATAGTCTTTGGCAGGTGCTCCATTTAGATTCTTGCATCGAAGTCTTCTGTTCGTCTAATACAGTCTTCTGCTTATTTTTAAACTAGTTTTTTTCTTTTACGAAAACAGTTTTAAAAGTAGGCTGGAGAAACCCCAAAACTCAGGAACAATGTAAGCGTGGGTACTCAACAAGAACGTTTTGAAATGAAACGATTAGTAGCTAAACTGGGACATGTTTCTCAGAACAATATCACCTGATAGAAAATAAAAGAAATCTATTAGTAAAAGTAAATTCCTTGACTGGAACAAACAAAAACTTTCAAATTTATAAGACCAGTGGACACAAGAATGATCAATTTTGTTTTGAAAGGAATTTGGTTTTTTTACCTGAAAAGCATCAATGAACAGTAATTCAAAGTTTGACCGTTGCTTGGTAACCCAGTTGGTAAGGCGTCAGTCTGTCGTGCAGGGGGCCACCGGACCTTCACTCAGGATTTTAAAATATCTTAGGATAAGGTGCTGCTTTTACTCTAATAACTGTAAACGGTCAGACGTTCGTGTCTTAATTCGGATAAGGACGTCCTTGGAGCGCTATCATCAGGTTGTGAAACCTGTTGGAATTAACACCTACCCAATAGCTAAGTGAAGGCTATAAACCAAACCTAATGCAAAAAACACTACTAAATGAATCACAGCACAAGAGCTTCCCGAGTCCTCCACTGAGAAGCCAAAAGAACCATTTTGAGCACTAGACTCAACTTAAATCAAGAAATTTTAAATTTTAAGTAACAAAGACATGAAAGGAACTTCTTTCAGGGTCTTAAAATATCTGAGGAGAAGGTGTTGCTTTTACTCTAAACAACTGTAAACGGTCAGACCCTCGCGTCTTTTTGGATAAGGACGTTAAACCGTGGGCCCTCAAAGTGCTATAATCGGGTTGTGAAACCTGTTGGAATTTCCGACTATCCAATAGTAGTGAAGGCTATACACCAAACCGAATGCGAAAAAACTCTATTAAATGAATCTCCCGAGCCCTTCACTAAGAAGCAGGAAGAACCGTTTTGAGTACTAGACTCGACTAAAAACAAGAAACTAAAATACCAGTAACAAAGACACAAGAAAACGAGGCTAATAGGGCTTAATTGAAAACTTATGGCTATATTACTAACAAACCAGTTTAGAACGATATACAAGATGTATCATAAATATGAGCAGCATGTATTGACACACAAAAAAGAAAAATAGGAAAGAAAAAGATAAAAGAAAGTGAAACGGCTCTAAGAAGTGCATTATTACAAATTCATTTTAAATTTTATTAAGTATTATTTGAAGGGAAATGTTGATGTCAGCTCCTATTCCTGCAGGTTAACAAACGAACGAAAACATTAAAATTTGTCGCAAATGTTCCTCACCATTGTTAAATAAAATGGCATTTTACATGCCCATCAAGGTTCAGTTGTTCAAAAGTCGATTAGCACTGATCAACAGTTAAATGTTTAACAGTGCAGTATTGTTTAAAATCTTACAAAATGTTTTTTCCTGTAGTTTTGCAATTGACAAATTTTTGCGGAAAGTCTAAACAATGTTTTATAACAACCGAAAATCTTTCTTTAGAGACAAATTACTGCCTGAATTTTGGCTTGACCCAATATTACATTGATGTATTGCACCTTTCCTGTGATATGAAAAAAATTATCATTACTTACTGAAAGTTTTTTAAGTAGAAATCGTACAAAGAGCATGTCAATTATAAGTTCTATTCAATTTTATTTTATTTTAGTCAAGAAAAAATTAATTACACAGTATCACGCACCCGCATATAGCTATATATATGAGCTAGTTTAGGCGGGGTTGTGAAAGTACTATAATATACAAGCATTACTGTGTTAGAACATTGATTCTATTTCTACAACTGATCGATATACAGGTGTTAGAATTATTTACAAGTGTTCAGACTAAAAGACAAGTTAGTATTCGATTCAGTTGAATATTTACATATTTATTTAAATAGAAAGGTATAAGTCTGTGACATCACTTATTTTTAGAATTGAAAATGTCTATCAACTCAGCATAGTATTCTCAAGTATTCGTATAGTAATCATAAGTCATTCAGTGTGTGCATGTGCGTGTGTGTGTGTGTGTAAGTGTGCCTTAAAAAGTCAGGTTTAATTTGCCTCTTTTCGAAGAGTGATAAGTTTGCAATGATGCTGAATAAGCGTTTTCCCGGGTTATAATCAAAGCGTACGATAGGAAACATTAAATAATTATTCCAAGAGTGCGTGATGGCTGTGAGATGGTAAAAATAGCCGAAGAGTCGTGTATTGGCTATAAATCTTTTCATATCCAATTAACAAAGTCGATTGGAATAATTCTTTATTAAGTTTCTTGAGTTTTCTTAATCTATCGATACTTAAACTAAGTGACAACTATTTAAAGTTTATACAGAACCATATTTCATCTTGGCAACACTAGACGGTTAGTAATTCGGTATACGAGCTGATGACCGAACTACCGAGTGAGTGAACCATTTAGAACGCTAGAAACGCAATATTCAATGTTGAAAACTCAGTAGTAATAAAGGATAGATCAGCATCTACGTTTTTTTAGGAGTGCACATGTCTAAGATTAGATGGTATACAAACAGAGCGTCTATTTCTGTGATATGCAAAGTAACTCAAAATGCGGGTTGAATAAAGACCCATCTCCAAATAAAAGGCCAGAGCGTTTGCGAAAAAACAGCCAATTTTGAGGCAGGAATAAGTTATATTTATGATCAACTAGAAGTTTCATAAGTGTTTGGGATGGTGACGAGAGAAACACGTGATCATCCAGGAATGCAACAT
Source organism: Hydrozoanthus sils (assembly GCA_027575215.2). Taxonomy (NCBI): domain Eukaryota; kingdom Metazoa; phylum Cnidaria; class Anthozoa; order Zoantharia; family Hydrozoanthidae; genus Hydrozoanthus; species Hydrozoanthus sils. The sequence continues at coordinate 3,547 of JAOBRD021027893.1, read as the reverse complement.
TATATAGATCTCTTATAGCACATTTAGTTGGATCCACCCTTTACTTGTAGTGTCTTGGAGTGAACACTGTCTATCGACACTCAAGTAAACTTTAACCACCCTCTTTTCTTAAATAATTATTAAGAAGGGCTCCCGAATGGTCCCCGAATGGTCCTTGGCAAGCACTTGCAAACAAGTTTTATGCGAGACCGAGCATTTTTATTCTCAAGTAAATACAACGCAAGCACGCATCAAAAAATTGCGCGAGCATTCAAGCTGTGAAAACGTAAGTAAATAAAACTACGTCTACACGGACGAACTCGTTTATTACAACGAAAAAGCTTCCAAACACTTCATCAGTGCAGATTTATAATTAGTTGAAACTACAAAAGAATTTTCTCATCAAAAAGGATACCCTTTGTGCTTCTTGTCTGAAATTTGATCAAACAAAAAGAAGCCCTACATGGCCTGCCATAAACTATTTGTTTTCCATGTTTATTTCGACAACTTCTTCTGCATTACACTTAATCTAAACCTTCGTGAAAATTCAGTTCTTTAAAAAAATAAACGTTTAATTAAAAGTGTAAAAAACAGAAAAACTTTGAAATTGTTTTGTTAAGAAAATATGGGGAGGGGGGAGGGGGTCAATGCAAACATTTAAGTTTAAAAAAGGCGTGATCTGTTTCAAACTATCACGTTTTTCCTAAATGTTACTGAGTTCCATAGTAGTAGAGATCCAGTATACTTACACAAGGGACTGTTCTGGTTCAATTGCCCGTTTAGCTGACATAGGAGTGTAACTGAACCAACAAGAGTGTACCACTTGTTGTACACAAATGATACCAGAACTTAGAACTCAGTTTTTGGCCGTTTGACGGGACGCCTGGATCAAAACACTTTCTCCATTCTGTCAAAGAAATACATGCCTGCTTTGTCAAACGCAGAATGAAAGCTTGAGCTCAAATGAAGAATTCTTGATTTTTTGTAACAAAAGTTCGTGGAGACTATACATGCAACCTTTACTAATTGGGACGTAAGAGGCCTACAAGAGATGTGTATTGCCGTTCCAAGCCCTTGCTTCCAGTCTAATATTATTGTGGAGTTTTGCTTGTAACGACTAAATTTCAATTATTTTTTTTATCGTTAAGAGTATTTAAAGTTGAGAGAAACATATTCATTTATGTTAATTTTACATGTACTTACCAACTGTGGCTTTTATAATATGACGGTCGACTGCACCTGCATGCTGTACCTCACAATTGTAGGCAACAAATTGACCGGAGATACAATTTTTGAGTATAAGGGTAGAATTAATCACACCCTCTATAATCTCTTTCGTTTCAGTGTTCCAACCAAGACGTGAGGGCCATTCTTGATCCACAATATGGTCGGAGTAGGCGTTCAGAAGGCTGTGCAGATCAACCGTACAACTGAGTTCGTTTGTTGAACAGGAGTCAAGTTCTGGGGCTTAATGACCAGTTTAACAAGTTCTATTGGAAAGAAAACGCCCGACACTCATTTAGAATAATACTTGTAGTATTAATTAGTATGAGATGCTGATTGATCGAGAATCAAATTTACAGTAAACTATCTTGCAACATCATATAGGGTTTGGCCAATTTTTGTTTAAATTCTTCTCATAAAAACCGAAATGTACATTTGTAATCTAATTCTAATGAACAAAAACGAAACGTGGCATCAGACGTTATGAGTTTACACCAATGGTTTCATCCACGACTACTTATACAGGTGGTTTCTTTATGGTATACGGGGACTTACGCAAGCTGACGAAAATGCTTATATCGCTTCGAGAAAGTTATTGAGTCATTTTATAAGGTGCTATGAATAGTGTACATGTTTAATTTCCTTTGCGCTCAAAAGTCTGTTAGTTGTCTGAATTTAACCAGCTGAAAGTACCCAGTTAGGTGAATTTCTTGTCGAGCTTTCTTTTATATACTTGTAATACGTTTCATTATCCTAACATTACCAAATTAAAGAAATGAAACAAAAGCTTTCCCTTTGGATAGTAAGATCAGTCAGTTCAAATCCTGAACAAATAAAGACAGGTTTCACTATTTTTAATTTTGTCTTTTCGAGAATCTGAAGCTGACAATCTGTTACTAACCTGCTGTCTTGACTATCAGATATATCAAATCAAGGACTGTTCCAAGATTGTTTGGTGCACAGTACATATAAGGTCCACTGTCCTCCTTTGTGCTGTTTCGTATAATGAGCTGGTTTTTAGTTTGGATAAATCATTCATCTGAAATTGGTGAACGCTTTGACTGGATCCAATGAATCCTTCGTTCAGGATATCCAGTATTAGTATAAACCAAATCAGTGAAAAGCTGTTTTCGCGCGCTCTGATTGGTTCCTGAAACATGTAATATCCAAGGATATTCACTGTTTTGTGAAAGCTGTCAAAATAGCAATTCGTTTCGCGACAATCTCGGAAGAAGAAATTCACAAAACAAACGATTCAACCATTCCCTTTAAACACAAAAAAAACGGCCACTAAATTTGGGATGTATGTATTCACAAGTAGGATGAAAGTGATTAAAGTGAGCACGGGCAGTGCCGGTGCCTAGCGATAGATATTTACCTCCACTCCGGGGGATAGTACTCCCTTTTCGAGTTCCGGGGAAGACTGCTGTATTTCTTTATCGTGGGCGCGCTAGGAACATGAATTCGAGGCTAAGGCTGTGCAAATTGTAACTATTTTTTGTTTATATGTTCAACCTGGTCTGTAGACTGCAAGCAGACGGCTCCCCGTTATAATATTGAAGTTTGTTTGTGTCGCAGGCTATCCCAGTCTGTGGACTTTACTTTAGTAGTTATGCCAAAACCTTTTCCGGGAAAACGATTCAGTCCTGGGAAGAAATGTGTGTCACCGGACTGCAACAACTCTCAGTACAACCAAGATGGCAGTAACACTGGCATACGTTTTTTTAAATTCCCCTCCAAAAATCCTTTAAGAACCAGATGGTGCAACTTAGTTAAGCGACAACATGGCAGAGATGGATTTTCGGTCACCAGTTCTACATTCATTTGTGAGAAGCATTTTAAACCTAATGAAATCTACAAGCCACCTGGAGGAACGCGTCACAGACTCAAGCCAGGTAAACATTAATGAATGAAAGTTTAAACACTGTTGCACTCTTGCTATCCACTATGAAAAAAGAAAGATATCCTTTTCTTTGAGTTTACTGTGCTTTGTTTCTCACGGCTAGGAGTTGAACCAACTGTATTTAAATGGCGCATAGGCCAAACCTTGAAGACAAAACGTCGCTTGCCGTTGAAACGAGGGCTCTTGCGTGAGCTTGATCCAATCTCTCCGACTTCTCGTGAAAATAAAGAAACTCCAGTTAAAGATAAGATTGTCTCACCAAATTATATGCAAGATTTAATGGCAGATGAGCCTGAACAAATAATAGAGAATTGTGACATCGATGAGGTTCACGAATCGCAGGTGGGTTAGTAGATAAACGAGCCAGCTGGGTCCGGTTGTTTCAAGAGCGGCCGGCCGGGTTCAGCGGATAAATCGCTGTCCGACGGTTTTTATAAAATT
>JAOBRD021027788.1:0-11660 GCA_027575215.2 Hydrozoanthus sils | reverse complement strand
AAGTGATACCCCTAATAACCGTTTGAATGTCGTTAGTTGTAAACTGTAACACATACAGCCGTACGACGATTACAAACTAGAAATTCAATTGATTCTATCTAAGGTACATACTTTTAGCTTTCGTTGCCTGATTGTTTGTTCCATATAAATTGTCTCCTTAAAACGTAAATCACGTGGTTTTTAGATTGTGTGCATGCGTTGAACAGAACATCGGTTCGTTGACACATGCAACGATTCAACAGAGTTCAACCTTGAACTTATATATATATTTCCTTTCAATATATTTCATAATCAGTGACACCTATTTTATTTGCTTATGAATATATAGAAATACTTATTTCACTACCTAATTTTTTGTTGTATATATGTTCTTGGCTACATTGTGTTTTATTTTCATACTGCAGGCCTATTGTGTATAATTCTATCAAATTTATAATCTCAATAAATACTGAACAAAAAACGAAAAAACTAGACCTTTTACATAAAAACGCCAATAAGGTTAAAAATATCAAAATGGTACTTCAAAGTTAAAAGGTAATTTCAAACAACTTTTTCGACTCATAAGGTCATCTCAGGAAAAGATGACCTTAAGAGTCGAAAACGTTTGTTTTAAGCTACCTTTTAACTTTGAAGTACCATTTTGATTTTTTAGACCTTTTTTGTCTGTTGAAGAGTTGTTTAGATAACTTTGATAGAAATTTTCGAACTCAAGTTTAAAATTGAAATAAATGAACTTTCCACAAAGTATTTTCAATGGTATTTTTTAAATAAGGAAAACGAAGTTATAAATGTGAAATTCCAGCACCAATGACTACACATTTCTAGTTTGTGTAAGTATTTGAAACTGACGATCATTTTTATGGTATATAGTTTTTAAAAGAACTATTGAATGCGTCGGCGAGTAGTACAAACTTGAAGTATTATATGATAAATGGATTATCGTCGCCGTGAGATGATGAGAAAGCTGACGTTTCGAGCGTTAGCCCTTCGTCTGAGTATCATCGTTTTATTTACGGTTTTAGATGAGAGACATAAGGCATAAGAATCTCAACTCGTTCGTTGGTGCTTGCATAGATACGCCCCATATACTTATTGTGATGCATTACTGCTCCAGGGGAAATCTCAAGGTAAGTGAATGGATAGATAGATAAATTTTGAGGTAATTGTTTTAGCTCAGAAAAAGTCTGATTCCCAGCCTTAGGATTTAAACTCATGTTTGATTATCCTTCATTCCCACCAGCTGCATGACTACACTTAATTTGGTTGTCATCGAAAATGGTAAAATGCATTATAGAACCCATAATTCATAAAGGGTATTACAAGGTGGCATGAACATACAAAGTTATTTCATCTTCAAGTGGAAAAGAGAGATATTACGAGTGGCAGTAAAACACTTATGTCTATATTATAATAACCTTTATTTTATAAACAAACAAACAAAACAATGGCAGAAAACTTGATATCTGTCGAGGTTTTGAGCGGTGAAATAGAGAAACTCCTTGAAGACTCCATTCCCAGCAGCACTAAACGTGCCACAAAATATGACATGATACTGTTTTACGGTGAGTACTGCTTTAAGCTAATTTTTTTTTTTAATTTTCTTTAAAGTAAATTTTCTTTAAATTTTCTTTAAAAAGCGTTTACTCAACACATTTTGAACAGCAAAGGTAAATATTCAATTACAACTGGATGAAAGGTAACATTTTTACCAGTTGTTTGTTTTTAGCAAAATAGTTATTCCACTCTCGCTTGTTGGATATGAGGTGATGGATAGCCGACGAGGCGCGAAGCGCGTCCATGGAATAATTGTTAATTATAAAACCAGACTAAATCCTACAATCTGATTCGCTCCGTCTTAACTGGGAAACTGCTACGCAGCCCTATGACTGAGATTTTCCCAGTAAAGAATTTGCTATTGGTTAATTAGAGCTAAGTGTTATGCTGCTGCTCCAGGGGGAATCGTAGGGTATATGCAACAAAGTACAATTTCATCTCATATCTGCCGATTGTGATGCATAATGCTCCAGAGGAAGTCTCCAAGTAAATATTATACAATGCATAAATGCATCTCATATATGCATTGTGTACATGTTGCATTTGGTTTGCTCTGATGATTGCCCTACGCTCAAGTTTTCAAATACTTGACATCGCGAATGCCACAAATTTCATTCGTAAATGAGTGATTTAGCAAATCATTATGCATATGCTGACGCTTTTGACAGTTTCTTAAGTTGGGTCTCTCAGTAGCACATGTTTTGTGCTGTGTGTCATGATACTAAGAACGAAACAATTATTATCTGTTTTATGATCCACAGGATTTCCTGGAGAATGTTGATGTTTCCATGGATCATCTTTTTGTCATGTCCCTGGTAATGGATATTGTAAGGGTGAGAACTTGTCGACATTTCATTTACATACTATTGTGCAAATATCGAACTTCGCAACTCCACTTATGCTGTGGGATTGACTCAGTTTTATTGTTTGCCTTAGCTTGAGACAGGCAGATCGTGCTCGGCAACATTTTGGCAACTTTTGGCAAACAAGCAAGGTCCCGAGCAATTTTTCCTAAAACTAGCATTCTTTTAGAAACTTTGAGCTAATTTCTCTAAAACTTTGTGTTTTGAGCGTTTCTTGAATGTGCCAGTCCGTTTGATAATGATCTTTTTCACAATAACTGGCTTAAGTTAAAGTTTAAAATAAAGTGATTCCTAGTTTTTTGCAGAAAATGAGTTTCTTTTTATTTTTTTTCAGTTTTATAGCAGTGACATTTTCCTTTTTTGCCAACGTTGTAGTAGCATTTCCGAGTTTTGGAGCAACATTTTGGCATCTTTAGACATCCTTTTTGCAATTTACTAGCACAATCTACCTATGTCTTCCTAAAGCACGCCAAAAGTTCGCATTCCCAGGCTCAGATCACTTTCCTTCAAAACCACCAATCAGTCAAATTGTACTTCTAAGGATATAACTAACTGACTAAAGGTATATGAAATCAATGTGTTAATACCAACGGTATATTTAATTTGTTATAAGGCAAAGACTAACAGTTTACACTCCATATGTTATTTCAAAGGGCATGGCGTTTCTGCATAATTCTGAAATTATATCGCACGGAAACCTGAAGTCGTCGAATTGTCTTATCGATAGCCATTGGGTCTTAAAGATCACTGACTACGGCTTGTCGGCATTTCGTTCAAAAGTCATGAAGGATAGTAATACTGAATACCAAGAAGGTAACAGTCAACATTTTAACGGCTCAAACCCATCAGATTTCTTTTCAATCCTACTTCCTACTGACTTGTATTTTAATTATGAATTCCTAAAAAAATGGGTTTAAACTGATTTAAAATTTTTTGGAGTTAAAGAACGTAGTTGATTTTCGATAAAGTAATAAGGTGTTAAGATTTATACTCCTAATATACTAAGCAAATGAATATATACAGTGTTAGAGGTTGTTTCACGCTCTTGTTATATTATTTGGCTAGCTTGAACAAATAATTTAGAACTCCCTGACAAAATATACAATCAAAGTTAATCTACCGCGAATGTAGAAGGTTATAGTTCATTATTTCGTTCATGCCGGATAAACTGAACTGAGAGAGAGCATCAAACTAGCACATATACAAGTCTATGTCTTAAAACAAATTTACATAACAATGTTTAATCCCCTCTCCCCTCCTTCCTTGTTCACAAGATAAACTGTAAATAATGTCAAAATTTTTGCAATGGCCAAACCAGCTCAACGTCAAGAACTTGGCAAAATCAGACAAAAGAAAGCTTCTCTTTGAAAATAAGGTAGTAGTAAGCTAATCGGCGGATATGATTTTAGTTTCTTGTCTGGACTGACGAACATTATATAGAATTTGACTTGAAACTGCTTATTCAATATATCTCCGACAACGGGCTGCACCAACTATGGCTCAAGGTACAAGTTCGAAATTTCAAATCGTTCATCATCTGCACAGCCTACAGGACAGATGATGTTCCGCTACCATGTTACAATTAAACCGACTTGAGCCCTACCCTAACAACCGCGATATCGCACAAATTCCCATATTTATTCTCGCTGACTTCAATTGTGAGTTACTCAAAACAGCTGAACCCGAAGCTAAAGCACTGCAAGATGTCTGCAATAGTTTCAATCTCACGCAGATTATCGACATGCCAACCAGAATCACCCAACACTCCAGGTCCCTGATTGATGTCATAATTACTAACAACATAAAACTAGTAAAAGGAACCAGTGTTATCTCTCACTCAATCAGTGATCACGAACTGATCTGTGCCACTCTCAACCTAAACTAAAAAATTCGCGCATCAAGCCCACTTGTATTACTACTAGAAGCTTCAAGAATTACAATAAGGACGCCTTCCTGGAAGATTTACTCATAGCACCGTGGTTGATTCTTAACACTTTTGATGACGCAGACGTTAAACTGTATGCTTCAGTTTAATGCCCTATTCAATGAGATTTTAGATGAACACGCACCCATCAAAACAGTCAAAATGAAAACTGGTCCTGCACCTTTCATTGATGAAAACATTCGTGCTTTAATGAAAACAAGGGACCAATGGCAAAAATTAGCACGACGTAATGACCCAGCTGCCTGGTCAGGATACAAAACTTTTAAACAAGAAGTCAAACGTGAACTCCGTTTTGCCCAGAGAAACTTCGTAGAACAGCAAGTCAGAGAAAATGCAAATAATTCCAACGCTCGGTGGAAAACCATTCGCTCATGCATCCCGAAGAAACCACAAGGGGCCAAATGCTATAAGGAAGATCACAAAACCGTAGCAAATAAATTCAACCTTTACTTCACATTAGTTGGGAAATTAACATTGGACGAAATCACTGCACTGGCTAACGAATGTAATAATACCCCAATACCATCACAAGCTCCACTCGCTCCCGCGCAGCACCCTATCTTAGAGCAATTATCATTCAGCACTCTCGATTGCAAACAAGTGGAAAATGTTTTGAAACCTCTCTCAAACAAGAAGTCATCCATGATCGACAAAATTTCACCCCGTGCAATTAAAAAATTCAGCTTCGGTCATCGCACCTCTATTGTTTCAATTATAAACACCTCATTCGACACGGAAATTTTCCCTACAACAACAACAACAGCTTTATTCACCCTAGTTTTGATTTATATAACATTAATGATACAAAGATGGATAGAAAAATACTAAAGGGTTTGGCCTCCAAAAATAACTATAAAGTTAAAGGACTTGAAAGCCCTAGTGGTTGGAAAACTGCTGAAGTGTGTTCAACTCTGACAGACGGCGAACACGAAGAGGCATGTAACAATAGACCAATTTCCCTACTACCTATTTTGTCGAAAGCATGTGAAAAGGTGGCTCTAAACTAATTCACACCATACTTGAACATAAATGAAAGGTTTGCAGCTAATCAAAGCGGAAATAAGAAATGGCACTCAACCGAGACATCTCTCGTCGCATCAACTGATGCTATTCTTGAAGCAACCGACCAGGGCAAGTTAACAGCAGTTATTTACTTAGATATGAGCAAAGCATTTGACAGTATTAATCACAGCATCCTGTTATAAAAACTGACAATTATAGGGCTTTCTGAATCAGCACTTTCCTGGTTTAAAAGCTACCTGACTCAAAGATCTCAAGTAGTCCGCATCAATTCTGAACCATCTGACCCTTTCAGCCCGTGGACTGCGGCTTACCGCAAGGCAGCGTCCTTGGTGCTCTACTTTTCAACATTTTAGTGAACGACCTACCAACAGTCTGTCAGAAATGTTCAACTTCTTGCTAGTGGATAACACCAAAACTAATATTCTCCTTCACTGTTAAAGACTCTCACACAGCTCAAGAAAATCTTAACTCTGATCTTCAAAAGATCCGCAACTGGCACTTTGATAACTGTCTCTTGCTAAACCCAGAAAAAACAAAATTAATGATCTTCGGCAGTGGCCAAATGATTCCCAAGTTACCAAGCTTCAAACTTATTTTACTAGGAAAAGAATTAACCCCAGAACAGACAGTAAAAGATCTAGGAGTAATATTTGATTCGTTTCTACAATTTGATTTAAACTTGTGTCTTTTTAACTATTGCATCGTGTTTTCCAAGCTTACTCAGATCAATTGCGCCAAACATGCTTTTAGTGCGGCCCTGTTAGAACTGATAATCAACACGTTAGTGTTCAGTAAACTTTGTATTGTTCAACAGTCTGGTCCAACACCTCGGATAAAAACTTGCGCATGCTACAACTTTTTCAGAATTTTGCCGCCCGCATTATAAGTGGAACTAGGAAATACGACCACGTTACACCTGTGCTTAAAGCCCTACGCTGGCAACCTGTGAAATAACAACTCTATCTGAAAGACGCCGTTCGCACTTTCAAATGCATGACGGGTTGTGCCCCAAAGTATCTTACAAAAAAATTTGTAACTAGAGCTGAAATATCTGGTCGATCAACAAGAAACAGTCACGAAATAAACACTGCTTTTTATAAAATCACCACTGGGCAGAGAACGTTTAGCTACCGTGCAACTAAGTTATGGAACATCTATATGCGCTTGGACTCAATAACTTAAATAAAGTAGAAATTCCTGTGTTTTTAAACGAATACTTAGAAAGAAACTAACGACACAGGTTTTTAATTTATAAGAATAATATAAACTTTAAAAACGCGTGTAAATTTTTGTTTCTAAACTATACACTTTTCCATTACACATGTAAATAGTCCCCATATATATATTTTCAAAAAACCTTTGAATTTTAGAATTTTATTTCTTAGTGTATCAGAAACGTGTTACATTTTAATTGTTGTTATGCACTTGATCACTGGGGAGTGTTCAATAAAGTGTTACGTTATGTTAATTGCCCTTTTTTAGTTGCTATCGACTATAGCTCTATGTGTTTTTGTAGACTTATTTTGGATTGCGCCAGAAATCTTGAGAATGCCAATTCCCAGGCCGATGCAAGGAACACAAAAGGGTGACGTGTACAGCTTTGCCATTATTCTCCAAGAATTCCACACCAGACGAGGCCCGTACAATGAAGACCGAGCACTATCGTCTCAAGGTAAGCAGCTCTCTCTCTCTCTATCTCTCATTTCTTTAAGTTTGTTTTAGCTCATTACTTTATATGTCAAAACCAAAGGTAAATTAATTCAAGATAGCCACTAATACCTAGTATTTTCTTTTTTTAACAAGAAATTATTTATAGGGTGAGAAACGGGGAACAACCACCATTTCGTCCAACGGTTTCAAGTCGAATAGAAAACGATGACAAAGAAGAACTTTACAAACTGATGCATGAGTGTTGGGAAGAAGATCCAAATTTACGACCGGATTTTCATAGTATTGCCAAACATGTGCAAAAGATGGCTACAAATCAAGGAATGTAAGTTTGTGTTGGTTAATCAGAAAGATCTCATTCGGGTTTTGGAACTTAAAAAAATCGTTTTCGAAATAAATGTCATCCTAAGGCTCTCATTATAAGTTATTAGCTCTTTTTCATGTTGACGTCGCAAGTGCATCAATGTGAGGCTTGGTGGTGAATTCTTAGCTGAGTTAGCGGGAGGTTTGGATGTATCTTTACTGTTTTTACTGTTCAGCAATTCGTTATATCTGTTTTACCATGTTTGTTCACTCGAATGTTTGTTGCGCTGCACGCAGCAGCTAATTATCACCACCAAGCCTCGTTTTAGTGCAGGGAAACGCTAGTGTGACGTCATCATGAATAGGGTCTATTTTCTGTATGGCCAAACATAAGTCGGATTGGCTGTTAGGAGGGCAGGATTATCTTGTAATTACCGTATTTTATTTTTGCTTACCATTTTCAAAATTCCAACTAAATTCATTTAAAAAACATTTAATAAAGAACTTCTTAACCTCTTTACTGGGAAACCTCAGATCTCAGTCTTATGACATGAATCTCGTTACGCTCGGTCCGTACACACGTGAAGTCTGATATTTTCCACAAAAGACTTAGCGAATCGGGTTAACTTGTGTTAAATAATTTACAGAAATAACTATAAAATCTGCATATGTTCTTTCAAGTGATTGGAAGCTAAATGAAAGTAACACTGAAAGTTTAATCTTTAAAGCAGTGAACAAGTGTTTTGGGAATTTTAGAACCAGCATATGTTGAATTCTTGAACTTGTGTTGAAAAGTTTGCGGTGCTGTATGCATTAATTTCCTGAAGCGTCACTAGATGTGTCAATCTGTTTATTACCAGAGAAGTGCCTTCACTAACTTTCTCACCTCATCACGGTTTAACGTTTCTGACACGTTTGATTTCAAAGAAAAACAAACATTGTGGACAATATGGTATACATGCTTAGCAAGTATTCTGACGACTTGGAAGGAGTTGTCCAAGAAAGAACCAAAATGTTACTTGAGGAACAGAGGAGGACCGATGTCCTGTTGGAACAAATGTTACCAAGGTAACGTTGTAAAATTTTCAGTCGCAATCAGTTATCGACACCTAACTTCTCATCTACTTTAAAACACATAAGAATCGAAAAGGGAATTAAGGAATTAAGTCTTTTGTCTCCTTGATACTTGCAGATATCAGCGCAAGACTCGTAGACGCTTTTTTATAGGAACAACGAGGTTCAGACTGGCCAAAATTCAAGAGACACTTAAGAACAAGCCGAGACTTGAGCTTTCTAGCTAATTCTTTTTCTAAATTTTATTGAGATTCGATTTCTAACTGAACAATAAAAAAAATCAAGAACGATGAGCCTTGGTCAAGATTACTGATTCTTATAAAAAAGCTTGTATATTAACATTTGTTTTCAAGTTATCATTTTAGGTAAGATTAGGATGACACGATTCGAAAAGCCAGCAATTTCAGGAATTCTATTACACACCATATATTAGTTAACGTTTTAAGCTAAGTCCTGTTAGCAGTTTTTCATTCCTGGTTAAATTTTTTCTTTTTGGTTCATGTTTAGTAAAGCTCCATTGCTGTAAAGTATTAAACAAAGTGTTCTATCATTATATCGTTTTCTTGTAGACCAGTTGCTGAGCAGCTGAAGAAAAATGGCAACGTGGAAGCTGAGAGTTTCGATGAAGTGACTATTTATTTTAGCGACATCGTTGGCTTCACCAGTCTATCAGCGGATAGTTCACCGATGCAGGTGAGGCGGCAATTGCATTAGGTAGGAATGGGTTAAAACGCTAGCACAGCTATGCACTTGATAACCCTAATAGATTATCAAATGGTAGTTTGAACCTTGCATATATAAAGTTGAAGAAATTGTTGATTCACAAGTTGAAAGCTCAGAAAAAATTCTGAGTCGTCACTGACGGGAATCGAACCCGCAACCCTCTGATTACAGGTCAGATGCTCAACTCACTGAGCTACAGAGACTGGAAACAGGGAACGGTAATCAGAGGGTTGCGGGTTCGATTCCCGTCAGTGACTCAGAATTTTTTCTGAGCTTTCAACTTGTGAATGAACAATTTCTTCACCCTAATAGATGATACACAATAACTGATGTTGTTAAGCACTTTGCACCCACTGCGGGTAAGTAAGAAAAAGTCAGGATCTTCTCCTCTGGTACTCCTTGTTGTTCTTAGAGATGTTTTTTGTAAAGGTTCTAAATATATGTTTTAGGAAACCCTCAAATTGTAGGCTTGTTATAACAGGCTACCGTTGCATGGTCTAAGAAAAATTCAGGGCTCTCCTTAATTTGGCACTTCTTATCATGGTTTGGTGTCCCTTTGAGTGTTTCTTGTCATTTTATAGATGATTTCTGTAAAAATATTAAACGATATGTTTTTCATTACATAACGTTTTTTGTGCCTTTAATTGCATTTTAGCATTTTTAGATGATTTTTATAAAGATTCTAACAGATAATTGTTTTACAGCATTTGAAACCCCAAGACGTAGGTTTGTTTACCATCTTTATTGGTCTAAGAAATACCAAGGGACCAGTCCCACTTTCACTACATCTCATAATACTATTAGCCTTTGAATAATTTTATTATTCTATAGACAATTTCTGTAAAGGGCCTGACACATTTGGTCATATATGGTGATATACTGTAAAGTTCCTAACAGCTTTAGCAAACCTTGAGGTTTGTTTACATGCTATCGTTGTTCTAACTTGGTGTTTGTTTCACCCCCTAGGTCGTTACGATGCTGAACGACCTCTATCTTTTGTTTGACGGTATTATCAGGGAGTATGATGTTTACAAGGTAAATTACTTCACCCACGTTGCCCACTAGTAACTTTCTTTTCAATTCAATAGGCATTTTTTCGTTTGGTCTTTAACCTTTTTGGTCCCAAATGCATTGGCAGCTTCTTCCAACTAGAGCAAATACGTGTCATTAATCTAGTTTTGGAGAATTTCACTTTTGCTTTTCTTTATATGATTCGCACTACTCCTGGAATTCCTGGAATATTCTTTGAGTTTCGTGGTCAACGCGTTTTTCAACTCTATAACAAAATAAACCAAACCCACTGAAGGATCTTGCTCGCAATTATACATTTTGCATTTAGACTAAATTTCAGGAAGTTTTTCTTAGGTGTTGGGTCAGTTTTGTGTATACAAAGGTCTTTATGCTACATGCAAACGTTTCAGAATGAGACAATTAATTAATATACCCTCGTCGTTGCTATTCTCGTAGAGTTAAAGTTGATACTGTTTTGTTTTCGCCGAGATTGAATTAGGGGCTGGGTCCTTTAAAAATCATTTTGCCACCCTAAGAAACTCCTTCAATCAGTACGAACCATGTCTTCAGTAGTTTGCTGTTTTTGATCAATCTTCATTTTCTCCATACCGAATGGCTTGTTGTTTTGTATTGCTTTATGTAAGAAAAGTTTCTATCAGCGTTCTTTGTGATTGACAGGTTGAAACAATCGGTGATGCGTATATGGTCGTGTCGGGGCTCCCCATACGAAACGGCCATAAGCACGCCAGTGAGATCTCGCTAATGGCACTTCATATCATAGCTTCTGTAAAATCGGACTTTGTTGTCACACATAAGCCTAATTATCAGTTGAAACTTCGAGTTGGAATTCATAGTGGTAAGCACACCTTTAGCTCTTCAGTATCGACTTTTGATACGCTCTTGTTACGTTACCATTTACAAAGCCTGTACTACTTATAATTTGTATAGCTCAAAACGTAACCATGTCTTAATACCGCTGATAACTTAAAATTACTCTTATTTTTTTCTTATTATCAAAGAAACAAATATCTTTTTATGTTAATTACATTTCGGATCAACCCTCATTAAAGTGCATATCATCCTTATTTTGAAATAATTTTGACGCAAACTATTAAGCTTAACAAAAATAGTTCCGCAAAAAGTATGTCTCTTTAGACAGATCCTAACATTTTAATGAATTTTAAACATTTATCACTACAAAAGCGTGTCTGAGGCAGTAAGGATCTGGAGCAAGTCAATTGATGTGATGGTGCTGTAGCAACGTGTTTTGGGGCTTTCTTTATTTTTCAGTACAGACGTTTTACAGTAGGGGGAAACCAGCCAGCCCCGCTTTTGTTTCGGCTGCCGTTTCTGTTGACCAAAAGGCCAACATCAACTTTAGCCTCAGCCTAGCGGGACGGTCCTTATTTCACAAGAGCTGGGTCAAAAAAGCGCTAATTTACAATTCACGTTTTCCTTTATCATTTGCAAACAAAAGAACTTACAACAAAAGGTCA
>JAOBRD021027681.1:0-11660 GCA_027575215.2 Hydrozoanthus sils | reverse complement strand
CCCCCCAAACCCGGAAAGCCTGATACTCAGGCTAGTTTAAATGGTATCAAACAACTTTTATATTAAAGTTTTATGCTGAAAATAGAAAGCACTTGTCAGGCGGATAGCTTATCCAGGCTTCGTACAACCGGCCCCTGTACATTTATCCAGTTCTTAGCGCATGAAGAACTTTAAGAACTTGCTTTATATAAAAACATTCAAAATATTGTCAGTAGTGCAACCAAGAATTTCACTAATCAGTTTGGCCTATTCTGAGCCTCGTTTAGCGCTGTTAGGTCCGCGGGTATTATGGTAAAATGTACATACAGCTGCCATCTTTTTCGGGCTTTTACCTCCCC
This sequence comes from Hydrozoanthus sils, assembly GCA_027575215.2. Taxonomy (NCBI): domain Eukaryota; kingdom Metazoa; phylum Cnidaria; class Anthozoa; order Zoantharia; family Hydrozoanthidae; genus Hydrozoanthus; species Hydrozoanthus sils. Next base: position 11,322 of record JAOBRD021027681.1, on the reverse strand, counting down.
CCCCCTCCCCCCTTTACTCGTTTCAGTAGTGCACTAGCGTTGCTCAGACACATTTTGTCTTATTTTGCCCCCAAAAAGAACTGTGTTGTGACCATGTGATTTGTGAGTCGTGTCAGTGTGCCCTGTCAGAATTGTACTCAAGGAGCAGTCGCCCTGAGGGTACGATGCGATCGTTACTTTTGTACGCAACACCCAATTCAAGGCCTAATATGGTATTTGCTGTTTCTGTTCTGAAACTGAAAACAGAAAATATTGTATAAGTTTTAGACACTCTGATCTGATATTGCTTCAAAGATATATATTTTAAAACAACCTTCTTTCTTTCTTTCTTTCTTTCTTTCTTTCTTTCTTTCTTTCTTTCTTTCTTTCTTTCTTTCTTTCTTTCTTTCTTTACTGGGTACGAACATCCGGGCTAACATGTGAACAAAAGTGAACAAATCAACCAATCACAATCTTGTATAGTTTGAACTTTGAGCTGAAGCGGAACGCGCGCTGTGCCTGATTTTAATGACGTCACAACCTCTTCCTTCTTTTTTTCGGCGGACTTACCACGAACGATTGGAATATCCGTATTTTTTGTCCTAGTCCGTTGTTTTATCGAGGATTTGACGAAAGAAAACTCCAGTAAACATGTCTCGTTATGATACTCGACGTTCTTTTGACTCGGGTGGTCGTTCAGAACGAAAAAGGTAATATACGCGAGAGTTTCTCTCATTTTACAAAGCGCCATCTTGTATTTCGACACATTTACCGGTGTATGGATATCAGTGTGTTTGTATTCTTTCTTGTGATATCTTTTTCTTGATAATTAGAACTACGATTGGTGATACAACCAGAGTACAATATTGTCGCTATTTTTTCACTCTTAGCAGAAATTAATGTTAAGTTTCGAAGTTTGTGCCGTACGCATTTATCTGCGCCATTACGCCACGAGGCAACCTCATGCAAGTGTCATAAGATTAATTCTGTTTGACGTTTCTGTTCGTAAAGATTTGCTTGATGTTTTGCTCATTACTCTTAACAAATTTCTATGCTGATTATTTTAAGAGAGACTTTTATGGACAAGGAAAAAAGTACGCGACCAATCTTGTAATACCGTGAATGAACTCTTTCTTTGTAAATATTGTTGCGAAAAACTTGCTCACGTCGTTATTTTAAAATGCATTTACCTCATTGCATATCTGGTTTTAGTTAAATTCGTTTTCTCTATTATTTCTTTTATTATTTAGGCATGTGTTCAGTCTGTTAGAAACAAAAAATAATTTTAGAACTGTTTGACGACCGGGTCTTTATTTTGTTGTTCAAACACTACAGAGATGTTCTATTAAAAATGATCTCTGTATCTAAATTGCAACTACTTGCTACTGATAACGCAGTAGCTTTCAACATTTTTGAAGAAAACGTTGTTCTTCTCAAACTATACATCTTTAAAGGCAACACAGTATCTTCCACCTTACAATCAAGTATTCAGTTGTAGGCTTGCACTAAAGCTAGTATCTTTTTTTTATCAAGAATAAACTAGATGAAACGACAGTAGCTGATAGGAACCAGAGAAACTACTCTTCCAGCACAAACCATATCTGTTTAATCTTGGCAAAGTTTGATTCCATCAGTATATTTGCCATAAATAATGAGTACTGACCAACCATTTCTAATGAGAAAAAGTTTCCTCATTCAAACTCAGTCCTGAGCTACTATTGAATTCCCTGCAACGCCCTGCGACTGTTCTTGATTTTAATGCATACAGGTTTTTAAAGATCGACAAATGTGCAGTAATAAATTACCCTGTAGTGCGAGGTATTGGAGAGTTGTACTACAACCTTTGGTAAGTCAAGAATACCTACCTTAAGGTGTTCTTAGCTTGTCAAAGGTTGTAGTCAGCTGAAAACTTTCGTTTTGTCAGATAGAGAATGGTTTTATAGTTCTATGATTGCGTTTTAAGATTAAGCAGTAAAACCCAACCAGGTCTAAGTTGTTTGTTTCGATATCTTTAGTTTTGGTGGCCGAGGTGGTGGTGGATTCAATAATTCTCGAGGAGGGGGAGGAATGCGGGGTGGTGGTGGAGGAATGCGAGGTGGTGGTGGAGGGCGCGGAAAATCAAACAATCAACCAGGACAGTTCCTGCGAAAACCAAGATGGGACATGAATGCCTTGCCTAAATTTGACAAGAACTTTTACAGAGAACATCCCATTGTACAAAGGAGATCTGCTGTAAGTTTCATTTAAGTTGTGGCAGCTATGATTTGGATATCCTTGGCGAATGAAAAAATGCTTAATATTTGAATTGAGCGATTGAGTTAGCTAATTAAAAACAATCGAATTAACTAAAAGCAATTGAGTTAACTAAGTTAAAAACACCTGAAATAGCATTACTGCACAAAGTTTCTCTGTTAGATTGTCTTCTCACCCCCTTTATACAAAATTAAACTACATATTGTTGTATATGTAAATATAAAAGCAACAACCAACGGCATTTAGGCCATAAAACATATCCTCCAGATACCAAATAAAATGCATCTATATTTGAATACAAATTGCATTGGAAGTTGTTTGAATATAAAGTGTTTCGAGTTTTAAAAGATAAGTAAATAGTGTACTCTCCGACGTGGAAAGCATTTTTAGTATGTATACAAGTGATTTTAGAAATGTTCTTATCAGATCAATTGTATGAGCGATAGTCATGACTTTGCACTTTATTACTTAGCTTAATGTGTTATAGGTGGACCATGATTGTTAAAATTAAATAGCTGAAGTATATTAGTTTAGAAATCTTGTTTTGGGTTTAATGTGCTGTCAATATTTATTTCTGTAGATGGAGGTTGATGGCTACAGGAATTCAAAGCAAATGACTGTTTCGGGAAAAAATATACCAAGGCCAATTCAGAGATTTGAGGAATCCAACTTTCCAGGTGTGTAATGAAAATTAATCATATAAAAAAGAACTGTCAAATCCTTCTTTATTGAGCCAAAATTTTCACTGAAATTAACCATGTAAAGATTCATTTTCATGGTGATCCAGTCATCTTGATTCATGCATCTTTTGATCAAATGTTTGTCAGTGAATAAACTTTTATCAGATCTAGTCTTAAAATGGCTGGTATAACCAAAAACTAATAAAAAATGAGAAAACAAAGATTGCCCTTCTCTAAGAATGATTTATTTTTTAACAAGGTTTAAAGTGCCTGTGACATGGAATGTTTTGTTACCTTGTTGTATAAACCTTGCTAAAAGGGGAATAGGGATGAAATAGTTCTGTTTAAATATTTTATGGTTCTCAAGATATTAATATTTAATGTTTACAACTGATGACGTCACTAGGACTACAAGCAAATTTTCCATTGTTTTAAAATTTGCTGCCATTCCCAGTGCTTGTCGTTTCAGGCACATGATTGTGCTTGCACACCATCGCGCACCTTAAATCAATCCAAGAAGCGTGAAAAATAGGGCACCAACTCAAAAAAAATCACTTGCCTTAGAGTTAAAAACTGACCTTGAATCCTCCATGATTTTCTGTTCAAAGTTCAACATTTTGATCCACACATTCCCGTAATAAGTTGCAAGTAAACCCGAAAATTATTTTGTACAGATGTCGCAAATCGTCGCTCTAAACATGTTTTTGAGGCCCTGATAGAACAATGATCTTCATTGGTTTCTTCAGTCTCCAATCATGATGCGCTTGATTGCATATGTACATACATGTGGCAACCAAACTTACTTAAGTTCTGTCCATTCATACGCATCATGCTCTTGTCATTCCAGTCAACTCTATTGATTTTTTGATTAAACAATTGTATTACAGTTGAGTTGGTTTGAGTTAACAGAATAAACATACTGAAATGTATTAAAGTTTGTAAAGTAATATAACAAAGATGTCAGAGATCAGAAATGGGGTCAAGTGTGCACTCAGCTCCTTTCTGAAATGAAATGTTGGAGACAGCATTGCCATTGGTTACAAGACGAGACAAGAAAATGGCCGGGAATTGGTTGTTGAGATACATGATCATTGCACAAAATATAATTGGGTCTTTTTTCTGAAGCCATGAGAGAAGTTCATCAGTTTTCAGGCATGTATCTTTGAAAACTTTTATTTGTTACAGGTATTGTATGATCGATTGTGGACGGCATTTGAGTGTGTGAATAAATACAAAATTAACAACCCATTATATAAATGAAATCAGTCTTTTTTTTAACCCCATGTTTTTATTATTACCGGAATGAAAGCAAATTATTAAGGGAGGGAAATCGCTCACCTAGAAATATTCAGGTGCGCTTTTTATCACTCACCAATGATTTTCAAACAACAAGCACTGCAATCCATAACCTTTGAATGAATTTTAACCAAACTTGGATCATCACTTGAAAACATTAAATTTTAGTATCTTGATAACCATAAAAGACTTAGAACAAATTAGTTTTTTCCACCCCTATTCCTCATTTAGCAAGGTCTATCCACTGAGATATTGAAATGTTTCACGTCACAGGCACTTAAAGATATACATACAGATAGGTCAAAGTGTTTAATTATTGATGTTCTAATGTTTCTGTTCATTTTCAGATCATATCATGTACGAGTTTAAAAGGCAGCAGTTTGTGGAGCCGACACCCATTCAAGCTCAGGTTAGTAGATTACCTATGACATTGTTACAGGATTCACAAGGTCATCAAAAACCCAGAAAAATCCTGAAATTGTGGAAGACGATTTTTAGGCCCAAAATGCCTTGAAAAATTAATGGAGGTCCTAAGAAACAGCTCAGATAACAGTAGGTAACAAAGTAACCCAGCTGAATCAGTATGTGTTATTCCTTGAGGTTTTGGATTAAAAACAAAACCCACAAACATCAAATAAAGCTGCTTTGGTTTTGTTGACTGTACATTTGTTTTTGAATAAACTAAAACACTCTATGATCCAAAAAAAGGACTTCTTGATATTATTAAAACTAAGAATTTACATTAACTTATGGAAATTATTTTTTCATCGTATTTGCCTTAACCCATAATGTTGGTCAACTATTTAAATTTTGAATTGCAATTAAGATATGTTGCTAAACCATCCAGGGTATGCTTATTTTCTCATGTTTGACTAATTCAACTGTTTGTTCTCCATGTACAGGGATGGTCGATAGCATTGAGTGGAAGAGATCTGGTTGGAATTGCTCAAACTGGATCTGGCAAAACACTTTCTGTAAGCTAGTGACTAACTATTATTCAAACAAACTTGTTTCAGAGTATTGGTATTCTTTGTTTTCACATACTCCCTAGAGACACCAAAGACAAAAAAAAGAAATCATCAAAATTCTTTTGTGCAAGGACATGGCTACTACAGGTGAAAATGAGGAATACTGTTGGGCTGTTCGAGTTGAAAGCTACTATTATTGTTGGCATCGGGATTCATGTGGGACCTGGAAGACCTCAAAAATCCTTGGAAAAACTTCCAATTCCTGGCTTGAAAAATCTGTGTTTTCTTTTTTCATATGCATTGAAAATATGTCTTTCTTTTCCTTGGGTTTTGAGCATTTTAGCACCAAAACTAAATTTAAGAAGATTGCATTGGTTGACAAAGAAAGTATTGCTGCAATGTTTGGCAGTTTTATTTAGTTTGTTTTGACCATTCGCAGATTTTTAGGCCCTTGAGTTTTGTAAACAAGATCCTGTTTTAAGTATAATTATGAACCCTGTGGCATTTATCTCTGATATAAAGTGTCAAAAAACATGTAGTGTAGAAGAGTTAAAGAAATACCGGGCAAGTGATCCCTTTGAGGAAATAGTCCTTGAAAGGAGTAAGGTGTACACAAGAAAGAGAGAGATCTCTTACCTCAATTTCATTTTCATAACTGATAGAACAAAACATTTAATTTGGTCAAGGTCAGATTGTGTTCCTTTTTCCTATGTTAGGTCTCTCCTTTTCTTGGACGGATGCTTATAAAAATTTATTTGGGATATCTCAGTTGTAGTTTGTTTTATTCTCAATTTTACCCAAGCAACTTTTCTTACTTTTTTTTGTTTTTCTTAACAGTTCATTCTACCTGCCATTATCCACATACAACACCAGGATCTGATTCAGCCTGGTGACGGCCCAATTGTAAGTGCATTTCTTTGTTATTTTGCAGAGTGCATGTAATTTTTAGCTTCTCTTCATGATAGTTTTTAAATATTCATCACTGAGTGGCTGACAACTTGAATAAACTTCATTGCAGCAAAAGTGCTTTAATCGTCAACATCATGAGAACTTTCAATGGGTATTGTTTTAACCGTTTGGCTATGAATTGTTTGGGGCCCAGTTCCCTGTTGTTCCTGGAATCTGAAAACTACAAGAAAAGCTTAAACAACATTCCAGATAATTTATTAAGTGAAAAAAGTATCACTGTATAAAATTTAAGACCTCCAGCAGCGAGAGAAAATGCTGCCAATGCACGTGTACCCTTGTCATTGAACTGCTTGAGAGGTTAAATTCCTTCACAGGCTGCGAAGTCAATAAAGTTTGCATTTGTTTCTAATTTCTACCTGATTTTCTCTAGGAGGTTTTCTATTACACTTTTTACACTGAAAACAATCTTTTTTAGACCATCGGTTTGAATTGGAATATGCTCTAAATGATTTCTGCTTTGATTTTTCTGGGACTAAAACTGGCTGGCGCCCACCTTCCTGAGAAATGTTATCTGTCAACTCTTTTGCGAGCGTTATTTGAAATTGAACTTCCTTTCTTTTTTCGATGTCACAATAGATACTTTCAAAATATGAGCATTGCATACACAAACACTAAAAGCAAACCAAAAAACATACCAATACCCATGACAAGACTTCTTCCAGTGTAATAACAGATGCCGAAGTAAACACTGAAATTCTTGTTTACAAATGTTGCACCACTTTGCAAGAAGATGTTGTGCCACTTTTCCTTTCGTTTTTGTGTACAGCAGGTTTACTTATCTTGGCAACAAAAAGATTTACATGATAAAAATCAAATATGATTTTAAAGAAGTATAAATTCAAAATATTATGCGGAATATTAACACAAATTCCTGAGATCGAAGGGCCGAATGACGAAACCTCAAAATCTCCCCACGCATCATTTACGCTAGCTTCGACTTTTTGTCGTTGTCACAGGATTCTTCCTCTTCTGAATTGCTCTCAATGCAAATTAAAAGGTCTTCATTTAAATTGCTACAGTCTGCATCAAAAATATTTTCATTTTTACCACCATTTTCTTCGAAAAGAGAGAAATTGTCGTCATATTAATTTCATCACGCGCCACCACCATCTTTGTTGCACGAGTCAAATGAAGTTAAACTTGAAACTGACTATACTTCCCTTGTTTTACCACAAATTTATGTGCAGTTGCTAGAATTTGATTGGCTGTTCTTTGTTTTGTTAAGGAAAAACAGTAGAAGCAAATTCTATACTAAAGGGGGAGGTGAGAGTCAAAAGTTTTGTGCCAAACATGGCTGGCTGGTTTTGGCCGGTTCAGGAAAAACAAAAATTTCATATTGGCAGGTTTTGGCCGGTCCAGGAGCCAAAGGATTAAAGGTATCCTTGGCTGTACTTCAGGGCTTGAGACTAATGGTAACAAACTAGCCACAGGCTAGTTGAAAAGCAGTTTTAAAGTGGAAAGAAACCTGAGTAGTAGAAATTTGGTTTTGGCTAGAGAAATCAAATTCTCAATAGCCACTGGGCTAGCGACTAGTCTCAAGCCCTGAACATTGGTATGCAATAAAACTTTTGTTAGGTCTATGTCCATATCAGCAAACTTGATAATTCTATGTGTATGACTATTGCCAAGTGATTTTATTTTGGTAAGTTCCATGGTTTGAATTTCTAGCACATCACCATTTTGAAATGTGACTCATTACAGTGGCAGTGCCAGACCCTCTCATGTTCACTGGCATTATATTTATCTACAGTGGAGGCTTGCACTGCAGCCGAAACAAACCATCTGTTAAAATGGCGACGCATTGAAATTATCAAATTTGAGTTGCTGATGTGAATAAAGGCTTTTGTTTGAGACAAAGTGTTTTACGACTGAGGATCCCTTTAAAGCTATCAAGTTGATCGCAAAGTAGCTACTGTACTTGCCAGTACACTGAACAGTTTTCATAGAAAAATTGTTCAGTTAAATATTCAAGAATTGTATGAGAATAACAGTAATTTGTCTTGATGTTGTTTTTAGGTTTTAGTGTTATGCCCTACTCGCGAGTTGGCACAACAAGTTCAGGTTTGTCATAAATTTTGCCATGATGTTTTGCTCTTTCCTAAGATTATTTACAAAGTTTTTTATGTAGCATTTGGTTGAAAGTATAGCAAAAGGATGTTTTTATACAAGTGAACTCACTCTGAATTAGTTCTTTCATGTATTTACTTATGTTATTAAATGTACACATCAGGGAGTTTCTTCTACATTTGGAAAGTCCTGCAGAATAAGGAGTGCTTGTATTTACGGTGGTGCTCCAAAAGGGCCACAAATCAGAGAATTGGAGAGAGGTAATTTCAAGTGCGTGTGTAGCACATCATTTTTGTAGTGTAAGACACAGCTATTCTAAATATACATGGAGAGCTAGATTTAGTTTGATAAAGATGTTACAATTCGAGTTGGGTCTTGAATTTTATGCGATGTGCTCAGGCTAAGCTTTTTTTGGTTTTGAAAATCTAAGAAGTTGTGCAGTTTTCAAAAAAGGGAGGTATTGACAATGAAAATGTAGTCTTGTGTTTTGCAGAAGTTTTGTTTTGAAAGAAGAGTTGCCTCTAGCCTACAGTTTCTTAAGATAAAGAGGAAGCAATAAAAATTATCAAAAATGAGTGCTGATTGGCTTAGTTGTTGATCATTATTGCTTTTTATCACATTTAGGAGTGGAAATCTGCATAGCAACTCCAGGCCGTCTTATTGACATGTTGGAATCCCGCAAGACAAACTTGCGCCGATGTACTTACCTGGTACTTGATGAGGCAGATCGCATGTTGGACATGGGTTTTGAGCCACAGATCAGGACAATCGTTGACCAAATTCGACCAGATAGACAGACACTAATGTGGAGTGCTACATGGCCAAAAGAAGTCCAGACTCTTGCAAATGACTTTCTGAGAGACACAGTCCATGTTACTATTGGGACAGTTGGCCTCAGTGCTAATCACAGGATTCTTCAGATAGTTGATGTGTGTGATGAGGCAGAGAAAGACCGCAAGTACGTTTATTAGTTTTATTTTACACAGTTTGTTAATTTTTTTACTTTTGTGATCAATATTTTTGCAATCTTTTGATTTTTAGTATGAGAATTATTGTTGAGTTTTTGTTATATAAAGTAGCCAGTTGCTTGCACTCTACCTGTAGTTTTTTTAGAGTGTCCCTGATTAGTGGGTATATGAAAATAATTCAAATTTTTATGTAATGATATATATGAGTTAATGTATCCTCTTTATCAACACAAAAATAAAATTGTTGTACTATCTAATTGCAAATTAATGTTTTGACTGGTTCAGGTTAATGAAGCTACTTGAAGAGATCATGGGTGAGAATGAGAACAAGGTAACATAGACTTTTAAGAGTTTGTAAACAGCCTTACAGACAGCCTACCTTTATTACTTTGTAACTACTAGTATCAAAGAACACCCAGGTTGTACTATTGGGACAATATTATGAACTTTAAAGATGTACTTGAAGTATTATATGATAAATAAATTATCGTCACTGTGAGATGATGGGAAAAGCTGATGTTTTGAGCGTTAGCCCTTCGTCTGAGATGCTCAGATGAAGGGCTAATGCTCAAATGTCAGCTTTTCCCATCATCTCATGGCGACAATAATTTATTTATCATATAATACTTCAAGTTCATATTACTCATCTATGCATTCAACTATATACCTAAAGTTTGGTCAACTTATTTAAAGATGTGTCGCATAATTATGTATAATCTTACAACCCTAAAAACAATATCTAATATTTTATAGAAAACTATTAATTAAGAGGGTTTGCTATAAAAGCAATAACTCCTCTTATTACTTTCACAATTAGAAAATTTATTTAGTTATTTTCATTCTTGAAATTAGGTGAATTTTGTAACTATGACACAAAAATTATGTTTGAATAGACTTTGAGACTTCTTTTCTCTTTCCACATCACAACTAAAAATCCTGCCAAAAATTTTTGCTTCAATGTGGTAAGCAAACATATTTGTACTTGCTTGGCCACTTTGCATGGTACAGCAAAAGATGTTGCCTACAAGTGAAGCCCCTGGGTCCACCTCATTTGTACTTCAAAACTGAGTTCTCATGAGTTGAAAAGTGCAATCTTTGCATCCACCATCCAATTACTGCACCCATCTATTATCTTTGTGAATGCTGCTACCAGTTTGGTACTGCAAAATCAAGTTTTCGTCAGCCTCAGATAAAACTCTCATTCTCACTAATGAAGGACCTGGAGTTGAAAAACTGAAACAAAAAAGCTATTTGAGAGGTTTTGTCAGACTATGCTACAAGATTTTTTGAAGCTTATTTTGGTGGTGAGAAAAATGGTATCTCATCTTGTCGATCAGGCTAAAAAACTTACAATGCGCCGCACTTAAATTGTCTGTTGATTCACGTTGTTCAATAGCATGTGCACGATCTTGAGCAAGAAAAATTATAACAAATGAAGTCTGTGGAGTTTTTCCAAATAATTGTCCCTGTGCTTCTAGATATTTTTTTAGCTTTTTGTTTACCATTTTTGTTTGCTTATGTTTTTATTTTTTTGGTTTTCAGACTATTATATTCACTGAAACCAAGAGACGTGCTGATGAATTGACAAGGAGAATGCGGCGAGATGGGTGAGAATGTTAAAGTTGTGTTTAAAAATTTGTTTACAGGAGCAAACTAATGATGATTTCGATTTCACTAAAGATTTTGTCACTGTTGACAATTTTGAATTCCTCGTTGCTGAAGAGTTTGCCTTTCACCAGTATGGTGTTCTTCTGTTGCAATGTGTGTGATGAATAACACTTTTTTACTCAAACTTTCAGTTGGCCTGCCATGTGTATCCATGGTGACAAGTCTCAGCCAGAGAGAGACTGGGTTCTAAATGGTAAGCAATGTTATACTTAACCCTTTGACTACTGAACCGTTCAGGGCCCAGATCCCTGTTTTTCCTGGATCAAAATGGAGGAGCTACTCATATTTAAACCCGTAATCAAAACATATATGCGCAGTAGAAATTTTGGTTGTTTTATGCAAGAATAATGACACGGATCAATAGCCAGAAAAATTGTTTTATTGTTTTTAACTTTTTTTTACACAAAGTAAGTCAAACTAGGTCAAACCTTTCACTTCAAAAACTGATTTACAAAAGATTCGATGCTTCGCCAT
>JAOBRD021027572.1:0-11661 GCA_027575215.2 Hydrozoanthus sils | reverse complement strand
GAAACTTGTCATTTTGGAGTATTGATATTATTAATCAACATTGTTACTATCAAGAGGGGGGGGGTGAAAGGGGGGTACAAAATCCGCCGATCTGTGCAATTTCAGTGCCAAATCCGTTGATCCAGCCATTGAGAGATCTGCAGTTCGGCTAGTATTATGCTTTGAATCCGTAATCCGCACAAGTTTTTTGCCAAAATCTGAATCCATCAGATTTATTGGATCTGCAGATCCGCTGAATTTATTGTTGAAATCCACAATCTGAACAAAATTTTTGGCCAAATCCGCCGAACTGCAGACCCTTTCACCTCCCATCCCTATCAATATTATAAAGCTATTATAGCTACCAAAACCTGGCAGTAAATTGCATATCTATACTAAGTTTAGTTTTTGTGGTTTACCTTCTCTGATAGTGTCCCAAGTCCACTGGTCATCAATGAAGAACTTATGAGCTTTAATCTCACCAATCCCTCGCAAACCCAATCTGCTCGCCCTTCAGATTCACACAAAACCAAAGAACATTTAGTTAGCACTCCAATCACATCAAACAATGCTTCATATTATCAAGCCTCTAGAAATAATCAGTCTAACAAAGAAAGAACAGTTTTATAGAAAAAGGTGTGGCTGAAACTCAATTGTACTTAGGCATATACTATAAAACATAATACAGTCATATACCTATCTGTTAAAAAGCAGCAGATCAAATTCTTTGCTTCTTTTGAGATCTCTATGTCATCAGGAAACTGGAGAGAGTTCTTATGATCCATGATCTTAGCATATGTGCCAACCAATGAGTCTGCATAGAAGGGCGTATCACCTAAACAACCAATCATCATTACCATCAGCAACAAAGAAAAAGAATGGATGTCATTGATTTTGAAAGGATTTGCCATTTTCAATCAATAGACATTCATAAGGAATCATTACTGCTCGTAGGCCATACTTGCGTTATCTGGTGAAAATTAATTAAAGTGGATTTATATGAAGCAAAGTATGCTCTAACTGCTGGTTCTTAAAACCTAGCAAAATTGATTGGCTAAAATGTAAGTTATCTAAGAACTAATAACTTGAAAACAAAGCATTAACCTTAATCTTATTACCAATCACAGCCAGAAGTACCACTGACAGCTGCATCATCAGTACCCTCCATATTTATTCAAAATTATCTTCATCATCACCACTCTTAATAATCACTGCACTGATCTTAATCTTTACATCTAACACTACTACCATCAATTATCAACCTCACCATCACTATTGGAGTTTTAAGCAGTACTAGAAGTAAAGTATTATCAATACTACCAACAACATCATTAATAATTTTTAATTATTTCTGAGTAAACTTTACCTGAAAATTTCACTTTATTGAATAATTTCTGTAAATTGTTTGCTCATTCATGGTAATTAAGTCCCTGGTGTAATCATCAAGTTTATTATCATCATCACCAAACACAAACATTATGAATACACTTACCAATTAACATTTCATAGACAAATACTCCCACACTCCACCAGTCACACTCTCGACCATAGTATCCTTCCCCTCCTTGTGATTTGAGCACCTTCAAACACAAACAATAATGGTAAATGGTTTAAAGTACCCAGGAGTATTTATTAAGTAGATCCTATGGTGAGATCATCTGGTTAGTGAAGTTCCTGAGAAGAACTGTTGTCAATGTTAGTGATTTACATTCTTTTCAACCTGTGCAGATTAGTCGTCTTCGACTCTGAAGATGACTTCCTCACAGGTTGTCAGAAGTATGTCACTAACATTGACTACAGTCCTCTGCAGGAATACACTAACCCTGACTGTCTCACCATACAATCTACAAATGTTATTTAAAGTATGTTGGTAAAATGAGACTCTGTCAACTGTTGTGACTAAATATAAACATTAAATAAACTTTTCTACAAATTACGTTAAATATATGTAGAAAGATTTGAAATGGTGGAACAGTTACAAAGTGAACAAGGCCTTGGGTTTGACTTAAACTTTAGAGCTTACTGATGCTCATTACCATACTAGCAGTTCAGTGTTTGTTTAAGACAAGCAAAGGTTATAGTGGATTTCAAATGACTGTGATTAGTAACTGGTAATTTCTTTGTAAATACTCCTGTATGTTTTATTCAGAATTGGTGTAATTATTTTACTGTTGGTTTTACTACAGTAATTTGAAAACCACTCTATATTATTTTGAATAACCTCATAAACAGTAGGCTTAAAGCCCTGCTAGAAAACTCCACATGCTTCGCAAGATTCAATCGATTGGAGCCTTGTTTTGAAGGGAATTTAAGCATGGAATGTGTTAGCTCTGCAAACACAAACCCTCCAAAATGCAAAGCAATGCCTTATTCTCGTATTAATTTTGTGTATCTTTGGTAAAATTGTTCACAAGATGTTTATGCAACTAAATCCCAAACAAGCATTTGAAAACATCGAGTGAATAAATCCCATACAAAGCACTTTCTATGTTATGAACTGTTTATTATATGTATCACGAGAATTTTCATTGCGAACATTGGACTGAGCCTAGTCTACCATGGCAATCAACAAAAGCAAACACGAAATGCACTATTGATTGAACTGACATTTTAAAGTGCTGTTACAAAAACACAACACTTTTTATAACAATAAATTTCCATACAAACCACTTTCTATAGGGTGAGCTGTTTACTAAAGGTGACAAAAGCATTGAAAATGATTTTGTAGATGGCAATGTGACTAAACACAAGCAAACACCACATTTTAATATCGACCAGTAAAACTTTCAAAAGGCTACAACTTACTTGTAAATGAAAGCCTTAAATACGTCTTTTTCTCCAAATACTATATAGTAAGTCAAAGCTAAAAAGAAATGACTTTGAAGAGTTTGTCTTAATGCCTTTCGCCATTCTAGCTTCTTTTTCACTTGAATGAGAACTTTAGCAATCTATATACTCATCCAGTGCTTTTGCTTCGATATTTTCAGACTGTTTGTTTTGCTGACCCGTTTTGCCAAAGGAGAACTTGAAGCCTGTGAAACTATGATGGCATGATCATCACATGATGAGAGTAACTTGAAGCTAGTATGGTGTGATCATCACGTTAAGTAAAAAACTCGGTGTGGCTGAAAAACTTCCTGCTGCAAAATCATGCTTTGATGTGCCAATTAGGTTTTTTGGGCCACCATAGGGAGAAAGATTCTTTGTTACATTTCTTAACTTTTCTTAAAAACTAAAAAAATTGTCAAACTAACACTAAACTGCCAGATATTTTAACAAAGTTGTGTACACTGACCTCTGGTGAGATGTAATCAGGTGTCCCCACTGCAGTATCTGACCTGACCATACCATCCTAATACACAAAAATACAAAATCCTTTACACTCCTTCCAAATCTGGAACCTTGTACTTCATAGAAAAAATATCTTTGAGATAATTGGTACTTTCATTCTCACACAAATTTGTTGTAAACTTCGCTAGGATGGTGGGGACTAAGTTGAGAGTTCTACAATATTTAAAGTCAAAACTTGTTTTAGGAGTCATTTTGGCAGAAGTATACAAAGCAAGCTAGGTTGGTGCTACATTAAAAAAACCTTATCTATAGCTACCTGGTCCATTTTCATGCAAGTTCCAAAATCAGCCAGTTTAAGATGCCCATAATTATCTAACAACATATTATCAGGCTTCACATCCCTGAAAAAGACAAAAAAATACAACTTGTTGAAGCAAGATTTTTTAAACTCAGTTTAGTTCAATCTAGTTCAAACCATACTGTCACTGACACATTCCTTTTGTAGACTAGTCTATTCTCCTCAGTGGATAGTGACAGTGAGAGTGGACTAAGGAAAAGATATCAGGGATCTTGCAAGTTTCAACTACTAGGATACTTTTAATTTCAAAGGGTTTTCAAGAATCAAACTTCAACCTTTGCTTCTAGTACAAACTGTTTCATGTAAAACAAACAACTGTATAAGTGTTTTTCATTACAATTTATCATGAATTTAATATTTTGATCATCATTGCATTGTATACCACTATCACATGGGCGACAGAACTAGGGGGGGGGGCATTGGTCCCCCCATTAATTTGGTTGGGGGCCCAGGCACCCCCCCCCCAAGTTTTCTGGCTAACAATACAAACTTTTGAATAGGAATTTCAGATTTTATAACAACATATTACAACTTCCATTATGCCCCCAAATGAATTTTTGCTTCTTCTGCCAACGTATCAGTCTTAAACATGTAAATGTGAAATATTCCTGAAGACCTCCAGGAAGTAACAAACCTGTGAATAAAACCCATGTTATGAATCGCATCCAAGGCAAGCACAACCTCAGCACAGTAGAACTTGGCCCACTTTTCAGGAATCTCATAGTTGCTCATTAGATTGACCAGATCTCCTCCTAATAAAATAATTGTATTATGTGTTAGTGAATGGTGATAACAATGATCACAGCAGTGATAAATAAGTTTTGAAAGTTTTAATCATCTGCTAGTAGTCAGACTGATAGAATAACAAAATCTTAAATAATTACAAGACCTAATCATTTTCACTAAGTAGCAACATATTTTTGTCTCTATCATAAAAACTTTTTCAGGTCAAATGGGATCTGTGGAGTGAACAGGGGAAACAAATTGTAATACAGACCAGAGAGATGGTGCAGCACTGTTCTCAACTCAGAACACCTTTCCTGTTCACACTGGGGTCCTCTACATGCTCACAGATTGCTTTTTTTTATGCAATCAGCCTGACACTCCTCTCAGAATAAGATAACCACATCCCAGAGGATCTCCCAGTACATGAAACAAGCTCTGCCTTCTATACTCACACTAAACAACGAATCACAAGACTCCCCTAAATTTGATTATAAATATAAGACTGGGAGGAGTGCTGGTTTTAATTTGGCTTTATTATCTGAACTTGATTTTTCCAACTGCAATAGATCAGACTGCGATTGTTTAAAGCATGCCATACCTCCCATGTAGTCCATGATCATGTACAGAAATTTAGAATCCTGGAAAGCATAATGAAGCTGTTGAACAAAAAAAAACCAAGGTTTTTCAGTTAGAGCAGGCAACTGGCTCTGGCTCTAAACAAACTATACTTATACACAACACATTGGTTCAAACAGTAGACTCTTCCATGTTCAAAAGCCTGAAACTATCTGTTATATTGTATATATATCATTACAAAACACAGTAAAAATACTGTACTTGCTTAGAAAAATTTTAAAGAAGGCATGACAAGATTAAGAGCTTACTTTATGACTAAGTTAAATAAGAAAAATAGCATTAACTTGTCCCAGATTGTTATTGAAGATGATCTGGTGAAACCTGGGATGTGAATTATACAATTTGATACTGTATTTTGCCATGTATAAGTCGACCCCCATTTTGCAGCCAAAAAAAAGCAAGTCTTAAGAGTTTTTACAAGATAAAAATACCAAAAAATCTAAGTTTGTAACAAAAATTTGAGAAAGAAATACATAAAAAAAACAACACACAAATTACACAGTGAGCTAAGTATGTAATTAATATTATCAATTTCATTTTTTTTTACGACAACTGATTGTTTGTACACAGTATACTGTAAAGATCACAGAATTCTTTCTTGCTACAAGTACTTATCATCTAAATGCTAGTTTTAAATGTTTTTGTTGAGTTTTAAGGGGCATTAGAAAAATTTCATGCTTTGATCTGTGTAAAAGACGAGTGCGATTTTTAGACGTGAATTTTTGGTCGACTTATACATGGCAAAATATGGTAATGTGATTGAGGCCAGAAGACCATGTACTGTGCCAATACCATTTGGGACTATAACAAAATTAGACTTTGACAAGCTCACGGCGAAATCAGATAATACCATTAATATAATTTTAATAAAGAGTAGTGGTTTTATTGTAGAACTTATTACTCTCCTCTACAGTTTACTTACTAGAAAAAATACATCACAAAATTTTTTTGTCATATCACTGGATTGAAGTTTTTTGCTACTAAGTCACTGGACAAGTTAATGAAGAAGTTTAGGGATGATATGAAAGATAGTTTTAAGAATTACCCTTTTGATGATATTCAACCAAGATATGCTTTTGTCGTAAAATGATAAATCACTATCAAGTGTGAATTTTCTCAAAATTACCTTTACAACCCAAGGACTGTCACAATGTGCCATGATGTCACGTTCCTCCCAGAAGAAGGCAGAATCTGACCTTTTTATCTATAATTTGTACAATGTTATTGATTATTCATGGTTTACCTAAGAAAGAATGTTTTTCTTACTTCTAAATTATTAAAAGCCAAACTATTTGAATTCATTCATCTCTTAACTAGATGTAAAAAGCAAGCAACAGGTGAAAGCTTTTAACCAAAGATATTTGAATGACCCAGAGCTTATACATTAACCCTTTTAGTTTCAGTTATATTGGTAAATTCTCCCAACTAGTGGTTAACCCTTTTATTTCCAGTTGTAATAGTAAATTCTCCCAACTAGAGCCTAGATGTTTCATTGAACAAGTTTGGGAAAAATTTACTTTTCATCATCATCAATAGTTCACCTTGTTTGAACAATTCTCTTTTTTTCATTACAAAACAAGAACTTATTCCATGTGTGTTAGGTAAGGCAGGGTCTTAGAAGTTGGCAACAGACAGAATTCTACCTGTTGTTCAAAGTTAGCTATCATTACGGTAGTGGCAGTAAGTTTCTCTTAGACTTAAAAATGATGTGCAGATAAAAACGGGTTATGACTGTCTGTTGATAAATTTTGACCACCAAATGAATTTTGTACTGAAAACCCTGTAAGGAGATGATAGATGGCTGGGATTGAAAGAGTTAACTGTATTTATCAAAAACTTAAGTGTTTAGTTTGACATTCACACAGTAACCACTTGCAATTGGTAGTACTTAAAAAAGGCCTTTTAACATTAAAAGGCTTTAAGGCCAGTAATTACTAAGGGCCTGTTCATTTGAACTTATTCCAACTATTCCGGATTAAGAATACAATTTTGAAATTTCTTCCTGATTGTCAGGGTGATTAAATATGTATTTCAAATTTAAAACTCAAAAGAGTTTTACAACCCACAAATGTTTCATTCGTAACTTCATAGGAAAAATAGCCACACAAATCAGACAAAACTTTTATTCTGTGTATTCTTATTTTGTAATAGGCCCAAACGAACACACCTTAACACTTATTTTTGGATTTTTATGGTTTAATATTCTTGTTATTCAGAGCTGAAATAAATAATAAAAAAATTAAAAAGGGGGTATAATAAAAAAATTAGACTTCTTTTGTTTGGTCATATCACTGAAATACAAAAACAAACAGGCTCTAAAAAATCTTCGGTCTTAAAATTATTTAAACATTTATAGGCTAAAAAATGATTTTTCTAAAGTGCTAAAATATTTTTGCAATTTAAATTTAAAAGACAAATTTTTTAGCCTATAATTGTTATAGCCTTTTTACAAGCAAAATATTGCAATGACATATCAAGGGAAAATTAAGGCATTGTTAATAAGAAAAACCATCATGATTTAAGGTGACTAAAATAATGAATCTTGAAATGTGGTTAATAAACTCTTAAAACTGGTTTCTCTTCGTCTTGATGTTACTTCTTGATCTGACTTACTCATAAAATACAGCATTTCAAAACAAGCAACCTACCACATCCACTTAAAACAAAAAAAGCTAAAGAAAATATCAATAACCAATTTATAATTCAATCTTGAAAACAACACAAGTAAACCAGCATTGAAAAAAAAATAAATCATTTGCGGCAATATCATTTTAAGAAAAGTTTTATACATAGTTTTATAAAATTATTCTGCAGTTGCTCCAAGAAAGTTATTTCAACAAAACTCAAAAATGGGATATTTTGCTGATAAGTATTTATGGAAAATGACTGAGCTGGAGCGAAATACGTTAAGTCACATTTATGTTTTATTACTTCCAAGTTTTTCTTGACAACCTAATGTAAATCATTTTCAATGCCAATCAAAACAAATAACCATGTTATTTACAGACTGTCTGAACTGAATGTACAATGGCTGGAAATAGTGCACAGAGATTGTTTGCTCTCTAAACTTACTACATTTACAGTGAAAAAACCTCGATGAGCAGAATTACCAATATAAAACTTGCACTAATTTCCAATAAATGTTCTCCTTGTATTTCATAAAACAATACTTTGCGTTAGTCACGGGAGTAGAGTGTTTCGAAACGAATTAATGATTAAAACACTTCTCAAGTCTATAAAATACTTGACGACCACATGTCATTTCCGAAACCGAAGCAGTGGTTTCGAATCCATTACTCTATAGCTTTGTGTAAGCATAAAACAAAACAGAACAAATGAGGTTTATGGAAAATATTTAAAGAATTACGGCCAACCGAGTCAGTTTGTCAACTTGTTAAAAAGTGATATTCGATTACAGCCATCTAGTTTCAAAACATTTGAAGCGTGAAAAATAAATACGGCGTAATGATTTATTGACTCCAAGCGTCTGAAGTCCAAGTAAAGCTTCGGTATCTTTTATTTTGATTATTTTTTAAGAAGTCACGACATCTCAATCTATTGACAAATGAAACTTACAAACTAAATGAAATGAACAAATTGAATCTGTCACTCTTAAACTTCACTTCAGTTAAAATCTTGTTTCTTTAACGAGTCCACAAGTACATGTTCGCGAACTATTTGCCGTTGCCTTTAAAAAAGTGGCAGTTTCAGAGTCTCAAAAAGTAGACCAAATCTCAAAATGGAATTGCCAGAAACCACACTCTATGCCGCTTACATAGTGTTGATGCATCCATAAGACGACTGAGCGTTTTTACTACTAGGTCGCTGGAACAAGCCAAGAAAAAGACAAGCCAAATTACCGAGTGTCGCTTATTTCTAAACCCGACAGTTTTTAAAACTCCCACCATCGTTAAACAAAACCGAATTCCGAAGCACTAAGGGCCGTCTGTCTATCGCTTCAACCGTGCTGTTTCAGATTATTGTGATCAGAATTAAATAAGCAGTTCATAGACACAGCATGCATCGACTTTAATATATATTGCTCTATTCTTATTACCAAATGACTTGACAAAACAGATCGATCGACCTACCATTTCAAATTTACTCAAGAGTTTCATGGCATACACCTTCTTTGTCTTGCCATGGCGGACCTAACGAGAGTGAATCGTAGAGCATGTTAGCAAATTCTGATCCAGACGCCGGATCTACAGCAATCAACGACCATAAACTGCAATTTCAACATAGTAGTTTCAGTTATCTGTTTTGTACAAGAACGGAAAACTTGCGATTAAATCCAAACAAACTACATAATGGCAACTTAAATGGTCAAGCTATTCACTGGGATCAGATTGACGGATGTTGTTTGAGAACAAGGAAAGAAAACACTGAGTCAATCGGAAGCATTTAAACGGACAGTTCACCTACCAACTGAACTTCTCCAAAAGCTCCACGGCCGATTACTTTCAGAGTGCGAAAGTCATCGGCATTCATTCGTGCGTCCTTGATTTTTTTCGCAGGCTCCTCGTCTGAATGTGAAAGTAAAAAGTACAAATTATCTGTCTCACAGAACCGTTAGGCTAAAAACAAACAACATAAAGTGATTCAGTAACTTACATCTTTGCAAGAAATTTTCCACGTTCTTGTTTCGCCGTAGAGCTGGGAAGTTACAGTCGTTGACAAGCGATTCAATGCTGTCCTGTTAGCAAGAAAGTAAGAATAATTTAAGACCAATGACATTTTATCTGCGTTGGTAAATCTTTATTCTAACTCACCAACAGCCCATCTATGTGCAGTTCGTCCCTCGGATGCCGAACACACAATTCAAGTTCCCCCCTCCTCTCCTCGAGGTCTCCCATCTTGTTGCTTCGAGCCTCCACTCAGTTACTCGTGCAAACTATACAGATCGCAGCTCTTTTCAGCCCTGCCAAGGGTAAAACCCTCCTTTAGGAGGCATTAAGGACAACCCTACAGAATTTAAACAAATTTACGTTACAAACTGCTCAGACCAAACTACTGTTGACATTACTTTCAAACATGGCTGAAGTGCGAAATGGCCGCCACGAATAAAGAGGAGGGTGTTTAGTCACGTGACTCGCAGCAGCACAAGTTTGACCGTGGGATCCCCAGCAAGGGGCGACAGATCGTACCAACAACTCATTTGTTTATCAGTTTAAAACAAAGTGAAAACATTGTAGTAGAAACAAAATGCTGAAAATTTACTGGTAATTATACTTGAATGAAAAATTTTAAAACGAACCGAGCGAATTCTGAAATTCGAAAACGAAACAAGTTTCACATAACTGACACAGACAGGTGTCTAAACATGAATACGCGTTAAAGATAGGCTGCATCGCGATTCTTTGTGCGTTACCTCTTCCGGGATGTTTTATATCGATTTAGATGGTTCTATATATACACCTTGATTTAAGCTCGATCGAATATCAGTTTGTCACACGTTCAGGTTCTCATGCACAGCGTCTGCCAACATTGCTTGCGGCAGTGAAAACATGTTCACGATGAAACCAAACTGGTGGTATTGAGAACTCACCTGGGCGTTTAATTCCTGTTATCTTAAGAATCGCACTCCCAAGTGCCAAGGTGGTTAGGTCATACATGATATTTATAGGATCAACATTAAAAAAGTGAACTCAAAAAAGGTCAGATCAGTTTTCGGGAAAAGAACATTTTACAAAAAAATACTGTTTCATGAAATTTCATTAATAACCACGACACAATAAATCTGCCGCCATGCGTTGGATCCGATTGCAATGAAATGATCAAATTGGGCTAACGAAGTTGAAATGTAAATGAAAAAGAATAGCCAATACAACGCAGAATTTGAATTTTTCTCAAACAAAAAAATGAGAAAAATTTAAATTCTGCGTTGTATTAGCCTCCGTTGCAGACGTCTTTTGTGGTTCCACACTTTTGTTGCGGGAAGGGGATTGGAACCACAAAAGACGTCTGCAACGCGAACGGAGGCTAGCGTTGGATTGGCTGTTCTTTTTCATTTACATTTTAAAAAACAGTTTTTATTAAAAAAAACAATTAACTTCCTTATGTAAAAAACCTGATTTGAAACAAAAGGTGAATGAAGGTTCTAGCACATTCACTGGGTAATAACAAAAATAAATTTTATGTTGTGCACGCGGTATCAAATTCATTAAATCTCTCTCGCGGCTATTTTTTGTTCTTCCAAATCTGATTTTGCTCAGATACTCCCACGGAACTGCTAACGAACGCAAGCGAGCAGTCGCTTCAGTTCAGGTATGAAAAGAACATCTGGATATGTAGTTTCTGTTTGATATTAGTAAAATATTATCGCGAGCTATTTGCTGAATTCTGAACTTTTCTTTTGATAGTAACAGACAAAACTAACTATGTATCTTCTCGTTGGAATAAAGCTATATTGGCGGGGAAGGGGGTGGGGGGTCGGGGGGAGGTGTCAGTGCGATTGTCCAATGTTTTATGCTACCAGTGATGGAAAGGAACCCTGGGATAGCTACACGCTTTTTTTTTATAAGGACCAGTAAATTTTGCCGAGGCTCATTGTTCTTAATTTTTCGGCGATTTCAGCCTCATATTGTTCTTAATTTGTTCTTATTTCTATGAATGATGAGAAATCAAAACAAAAAGGTATACATGTGCAACTGTTGAAACTAGTGTCGTGA
>JAOBRD021027466.1:0-11662 GCA_027575215.2 Hydrozoanthus sils | reverse complement strand
CGTCTGAGCATCACTCAGACGAAGGGCTAACGCTCGAAACATCAGCTTTTTTTATCATCTCACGGCGACGATAATTCATTTATCACATAATACTTAAAGTTTATACTAGTCGCCGACGCATTCAATAGTTTTTTTAAAAACTATATACCCTGGAAGCTATTTCGGTTTATTCAGCTCCGCACAAGACGAATCCTGTATTCAGTCGTACATTCTCCAAACTAGGGGGAGTCAGGCTTTTTTTCTTTGATTCTTTGACACTCTTTGAACTTTACTCTTCTAATGATCAGTGTTTATCATAAAAGGGAAATATTTGCGAATAAAGCGAAAATCTATTCATATGAGCATATACGAGCATTTCATAGATAATGAACTGACGTGCTTTTTGCTTTTAGATTTAGACTGTTCACTTTACTACAAATGACTTTGAAATAAAACAAAGAATGCATGGTTCAACTCGTTGCATTGAAGGTTCGAGTTTTCGATGATAGAATTGTCAGAAAATTATATGAGCGAAATAAAATGGGTACTGGAGTTAAAAGTTGCTGTAAAACAAACGTTTTCGACTCATAAAGTCATCTCCAGTTAAGTTGGATTTAGTAAAATGGACCAACTGAGCGCATTGTACGGATATACATGTTATGTACAGCGCCGGAAACGCTGGGTTGCACATCGGCTATTCAAAGTACAATGTTTTTAATTATCTGCGTGGTGTGCATGCATGACTCGAGTTTCAGTGGCGTTTATGCTTCGCGCAGGAAGATGAAAGAATATTTATGAAGGTGATCTTGAAATTCGGAAGTTTGCAACAACTGTCCAAATAAGTAAAACATTAACTTTTAAGGTGGTCTGGAGACATGTTTCTTCAGGAAATGTTTTGAAAACCTCGAATGGCATTTTAAACTCATTTTGTTTGCCATAAGAAGTTATATAATAAGAAATATGTCTTAATAGTCTGTATGGGTTCTTTAATTTAATGACCGAGGGCACAGACCGAGCAAACGAGATTATTTAGATATTTAGTACATGGCTTCAGTTTTAGATCAGTAAAAGAGAACAAACGATTATCTCTGCGCGCTCGCTTTAGCAATAAACCAATAACTTCCCGGTCCTGTATAGGAAGTTATTGGACCGATTTTCGGCCAATCAGTGCGCAGGATTAGGTTATTGACTTGCAACGTAATAAATAAAATTTATTAGTTAACAAAAGACGGGCATCCGCGATCATACAGAATAAAAACTCTGCTTGCCCGTGTAAACTTGACAAAGAATGTCATTTAAACCATTATTATTATTTTTGTTATAATAATAATGATTATTATTATTATTATTGTTATATTATTATTATTATTGTTATTATTATTATTATTATTATTATTATTATTAATATTATTATTATCATTATTATTATTCGGTACTTATTGAAGTTTGTACAAGATCACTATGTACAGTTTGGAACCTAATTTGTTTACAGGAAAAATAGATTTATTTGAAACTATTGATTAAACCTCACTTTGTAAAGAAAATATTGATTCACAAGTTGAAAGCTCAGAAAAAAAACGCTAATCGAACCCGCAACCCTCTGATTACCGGTCTGATGCTCTACCCACTGAGCTATATAGAGACTCGCATGGGGAACTGAGTCACAGGTTAAGTTCGTCGAGAGCATCTGACCGGTAATCAAAGGGTTGCGGGTTCGATTCCCTTCAGTGACTCAAGAGTTTTTTCTGAGCTTTCAACTTGTGAATCAATATTTTCTTCACTTATGTATCCAAGTTTCAGACTACCATTCAAACCTCACTTTGATTATGAAACAATAAAACTCTTATCTGTAAAGAAAATGGAAAAACTTAACTAGATTATAAATTGTTTACTTCTTGTAACAGCGGATATTATCAAAATATCCAATATTACCAATAAGTGGAAATAGATTAATTTCCAATGAACGCTTTTTTGCTGTCAATACGATAAGAATAAAGCGAACTTCGAAACCTGAATTTCGTTTTTGTTTTTCCGTGAGCCAGATTAATTATAGATTTAACTTTTGATGCTGTGGAACCTAGGTTATCGGGTTTAATGGATGATTCAGTGCCAATTGCTACGCGATTCCGCGTATCTTTTATTTTGGACAAACTTTTCTAAAAATACTTCAGAAATAAATCATTGTGGTACAAAAAGTAAACGAAAAAAATACATAGTAAGTTGCTGATCTATGCGAGAAAAATTAGTGTTCTAATTTAGAAGTATGCAAATGATTTTTCAGGCAAAGCTATATTTATGAAATATTTTATTCGCATAACCTGGCCACAGATGTTCATGTAGTAGTTATTTACTATACTGAAACATAGGAAAAGTAAGAGATGTTTAGCCTTGAACTATTCTTGTTAGACTTAAACGTTTTCTGTTTTCAAATATGTTCAACTTGGGTTCCATCTTGTTTCCATGTATTTTTATACGGAAAGAGAGGAAACCGAATTAAACCTAATAAGATTTTTATAAACTAGGAAACATAACAAATTGCGCTCGTTCGACGTTATTTTAGCCTAACAGTGACTTGAAAGAAAAAGGTGGATGTATTCAGGCTTTTCCTTTTTTTGATCAAAAAACGCGAATAATACTAAATATGTTGAGTTTGTATTCTCCTATACAAATACCCGCCTCAAAATTTTCAAGTGTTATGTATCTAAATTTGCTTATTTTATCTGACATGGCACTCAGGGTAGGCGCTCTAAATAAGTATTGGCGAATTGTTTTTTGATTATGGGTTGCAAATTGAAGAATAAACATGGTCCTAAATTGTTGGCAAATACCCAATTGCTTTCAATGTGTTTTAATTGAAAACGTGCTTTGGCAGTTCATCTGGTCCTAAACTTTACACGAGTGGAACTACGTAACTTGTTTTTTTTGTTTTTTTTTGGAAGATACACACATCTCGACTGTTTTCCACGTCAATAGCTTTATCGATACCTTATCGGAGAAAACTCTTGTTTACGCAGAGCTTTTCTTTAATACAAAACTCAAAACACTTAGGATGTCATGTTTTGCTTGCTGCTCAAAGTCTTCACCATTATCAAGTCCATATAACTTTTAATTAAAACAGTCCCTGCATGGTTGTTAGAAACTGTTTTAAATTTCGTTTTCAGTGTCAATATCAGCTGAAAGCTTGTAGATTTTAAATGGTACTCTGAACTCGTGTTTTATATCGATACTGAGAGATTGACTTGAACATGAAAAAAACATATGATACACCTGTTCATACATGATACAGAAAAGTCGTTTGAATTGTGCTGGATAAAATATGACGCAGTTCTATGTTAGACATCACTTGACACTCAAAACCTCGTAAGAGCAAGATCATGCGCGGATGTTTCGAATAAGTTACTAGAGCATCAAGTCATTTTTTACCAAACAGAAAACAATATATTGCTTACAAAGTTCTTCAGGATTGCTTTGCAGTAATTAACTGCCGGTCTGAGGCAATCGTAGCTTGAACTGCCTTATAGTTGTCGCTAAATATGTAACTATTGAACAAAAAATCATGGCAACTGTGACTGGCTCGTCTGTGTGCGGCGAGTAGACGGGGGAAAATGAAATAATTACTCACGTGACAAAAAGCAATTAAGGTACGCTTGACTCTTGTGTTTTAAAAGCGAAAAGTAACGTTACAGAATTTTTTTTCCTGCTACATTTTCGCATAGAACAGCCATTCTTAAGTGAAAATACGTTACAGTTGAGACAATTTTAAGCAAACTAAAATGCTTAGATTATCTCGCTTTGTTTGCGGGAGCTAAAAGCATTCTGATGCCATTCTTCTTAAAGCGGTTGGCGCTCTTAGAGACGAGGCAAAACACTGATTGTGCTTTAACTAATGCTAAAAGGTTTTTTGGGTTTAATACGTTGCAATTTATGCCATTGAAAATGGTCATTTATCTCGGGCAAAATGATACTTGTGAAATCTCTTCATTGTGTCACGATTCGAGTTTGGTTGGACCAAGACAATTCGTCCGCGTATTACTTGCCCTTATCAAGCGGTTGTAGAATGTCGGGCATTGAAAAAGAGCCTTATATAGCCTTAGTAGGCACGATTTGAGGTCGGCATTGTCCTGTTAGACTACTTGACCAATTTTAAAATAAGCTTAAATTCGGTATGGAAGCTAACTATAGCTTAAGATTATTGTGAATGAAATTGAATTTTCCTTTTTTACTTTGTCAATATCGGCGGTTACTACGTATCCAATTGCTCACAGAAACAGCTACTGAATTTCATTACGTAGGAGTTTTACCAAAAAGCTAGCAAATGTGAAAATACAACATTTAGCACAATCTCTTTATCGGGTATCAGGGCATTACTTCATTCTACATATAAAAGGTAAAAAAACTCACGTTTTTGTGTATTTGTTCAAAGTGTGTGCCGAAGAGATTTTGCCATCATTTAAAATCTTTGCAACTAATTCGAATACTGTTTGTTTTGTAGCCCAGGAACTGCTTAAATTATGCAAATGTTTTAAGATAACATAAGCCCTAAATATGACTAGCACCATATCAGTATATATATTATTTTGCGATTTCTTAAGGCCAACAACCTTATCAATCTGAAAGGGTGTTTTTTGGGTTCATATTTTTAATGATTTGGCTGGGAACTTTTGTTTTCGATTTATCTCAGTATAGTTCGTCCTAAATGATGCCCACTTCTGGGACATCTGTATTCATTAGAATATGCTTTAAACAGCAAACTTTACTAAACGTGATGATATTAAGTTTCGTCTCTGACACGGCACTTACTGTACTACGAAAGTTTAAGTTTTCGTTATTTAGAAAAACGTAACCGATGTGAAATCAGCACGTTATAGAGCTAAACGCACACTTTTGTGTTGTTTTTCAATTTTCAGCACGCGTGTAATATGTCTAGCTTGTGTATGCTCTCGAGTCGCGTTTACTTATCGAAAAACGCACAATATTTAGGGTGGAAGCAATATAAACTACAGTCTTTGTGACGCTTTAGTGGCTTTTAAACTTCTCAGTCGACAACAAGTGTTTGAATCCGAGCCTAAAGTGATCCCGAAATCTAACTTTACCGTGCTTATCTCTCTCTTTTGCAATTTACTTGCTAACAGGCGGGTGTTATTGTTTTGACTCGCTTTAATCTAAGACAACTTTACATTGCCCTGAGTTGTTTAATATAAATGCCAAATTGGCACTTTTTCCTCTACTGCTTCCTGTAGCTTCTGTTTGCGATGAAATTGAAAAAGCGATAGACATTTTGTTGATTATCGCGACATTACGGAAGAAATCACCGCATCATTTCTTTCTGTTGTTTCTTTGAATCTACCGCTTAATTTCTTTTAGCTGAAGGCGCGCGCGAGCTGGTGGCCGTTCAAAGCTGTTTCGTTCAGTCTGTATACCATAACACTGCGTCTGACAAAAATCAGTCTCAAGATCTACCCTTAACGTGCAAATAGAAAGTCAAAGATTTCTGCGCTGCTTAAACGTTGGTTTTAAATATAGGGGATTACACTTGCTATCGAATGCGTCACCCGGTGCAAGTGAAAAACTACCTGTTTTCCTTACTACAAAATAATAAATGGGGATGGACAGGGCTTGACTTGAGGAGTTACTGTAATTTCTTCACTATTGCATTCAATCACTTTTTCCTTGTCCTGGACAAGAAGGAACTTTTAACACGATAAGATTTTTAATTAAATTTGATAGACAATTAGAAGTTCCCTTTTTGGGCTCGTGTACGGACAACGGAAAAAAAAGTACTTGACTTTTAACTACCCGTGTTTTGACTCCATAAGGTAATGAAAAGAAAGATAATATCGTTCAAGCGTGTAGCAGATGATTTAAGGAGGTTGCACAACTTTTGGCGCTTACAAATATCTTTTTTTTTTTCGTGTATAGTAAAATTTCGGCTTACCCAGTTAATGTGGAGAAGTGTTTTCCGAGACGTGTTTTTAATTCATCATAGTTTTCCTCCAGACTTTGTGCCCGTTTACGCCTCTCAGTTTTGAGTCCACTGACCACATTTTTAAACTTTTTAAAGTTTTCTGAGAACTCATCGATGCTAATTCTCCCATCCCGATCAGCATCAAGTTTATCAAACACCTCAGCTAGATCTTCCGCGTCCAAATCACAAACTGCCGCGAGCTCGTTTCGATCGATGTACCCGCTACCATCCAAATCCACAGCTCCGAACAGATCACCAACTTTTACATCCTCAAAAGCGGACATCCCAACCAGACTAACCCTTGTCGAGCTTCAACATGAGGTTAAACTGTCCGTTTGTAAATTTAAGAACTCGTATTCACTTGCCGTAAGAATCGCAGTTAAAATCGGATAATTATTACGCCAAGTCGTCACCGCTCGCAGCTGTTTCCACTGACGACCACTTTGCCACCAGTTCATTTTCCTGAAGGTTGAGAGTTTGGTGACAACGCTCATCCAATCACATTTGGCCTTTTTTAAACATATTAAACATGGAACGGCCAAGGCTGCCCGCGATTGGCCCTTTATAAATAGGTTTATTATCCGATTGTTCTAAACAACAAATGCAAATAAATCGAACTTAATGACGTCTTTAGCCGTCAAACATGGAGAAAAGTGATATTTTCGTCCGCCGCATGTAAGATACTAGTTATAATTTTGTAAAATTTGCAATTGAAATTAAGGGTCTTTTACAAATACGCTTTTTATTGTTAATTGGTAAGTGTTGGCTATTAACGACAAGATAAATTAAAGCTACACTCCAACCGTGCTGTGATGCTGATTGCACTGTTTCTTACTAAGTCAATAGTGGCGTTTGTAATAAGTTGAACAAGACAAGCGACAAGAAATTATTACTACTCGTGTTTATTTCATCAAGACATGCCATATAATTCTGTTAGTTTCGACAGCTTTCATTCCGTTTTAAATTATAATTTTGAAAGCTACCCTTTGCCAACAACGGCGCAACGTATTTTGTAAAATTTTGCAAATTTTATTTGACAGAATTCCACAAAAATATTTAAAAAAGAGCATTCGATGTAATTATTTTGCTTGATTTTTTCCCCGCGGATTGGACTAGAACAGCTCCAGTTAATACAATTTTTCGGGTTTTTTTCGTCAATTATTCTACCTTAAGTGACGATTAGATTTTACTTCTGCTGTCGGCTCCATCTTGTATTAATTTTATCAAATCGGCTTTTAAATGGTCATATAATGGCACCCTGCTGTTTGTCTTTTAAAAACTGTTCAGCTTCTATAAGACTAAATGAATTCCGAAATTATTTAAACACATAATCTTTCGAAACCTTTCTGGAGATTTATACTTGAAGTGCCAAAATTGTCTTTTAATGTGTCGCAGTGTGCTTGTTGCACTATTTTATTAACACACTAATTTTGTTTTCTATAAAACTAAGCGATAGCATGTCTTAGTGACGACGTTTCGACGTCCGCTAAACGTCATTGTCAAGTCATTGTACAAGAAGCAATATATATTTATATACTAAAATTAGAATACATTTTAGGTTTGGCTGAATACAACAATAAAAACGTTAAATCTTTAGAAACGGTTTTTTTTTCGCTGAAAAGCTAAAGATTTTGTGAAGTCTACATGGTCCATCAGGTCGGTGCTTATCCCCGGTTTCCGTAGTGATAAAAGTATGAGATACTACCTGTTATACAACACTCCATCGCTGGTTATTCCCCATGCAGTAATAGCTCCTACTCATTTATACTAGCTATGCTGTGCTGACGACGCCAATTAAGGCTGAAACAGCTGCCAACACTGAAGCTCAAACTATATTTAGGGTCCAGTACAAGTTTTAGTTTCTTCTGACCCTTGGGTCCTTAGTACCATTTTACTGGCAGTCTACATATAATTAGTACGCATGTGCAACACTGCTGATTTTTCATCCGGCCTTGCAGTCACATGTCACAAGCACAACGCTTATACATAGTTTATTTCATTTTTACGGGTAAAGTGTCTTGCTCAAGGACACACTTACAGTGGTCTGACTGGGTGCAGAACTCATGAACCTAGGATTACGAGGCACGCTTACCGCTCGGCTATTGCGTTGCCGACCCTAAGAATAGAATTACGAGTCAAACACGCTTATCACTCGGCCACTGCGCCGTCGACACGAACTCACGACCATAAAATTACGAGTCAAACACGCTTATCACTCGGCCACTGCGCCGTCGACACGAACTCACGACCATAAAATTACGAGTCAAACACGCATACCGCAGGGTCATTGTGCCGCGGACTCGAACTCGCGACCCTAGGATTACGTGTCAAAGACGCATACCGCAGGGTCATTGTGCCGTCGACTCGAACTCGCGACCCTAGGATTACGTGTCAAAGACGCATACCGCAGGGTCATTGTGCCGTCGACTCGAACTCGCGACCCTAGGATTATGAGTCAAACACGCATACCGCAGGGTCATTATGCCGCCGATTCAAACTCACGACCCTAGAATAACGAATCAAACACGCTTACTGCTCGGCCACTTCACCGCAGACACGAACTCACGACCCTAGAATAACGAATCAAATACGCTTACGGCTCGGACGCTCGCCGCCAATTGTATATAATTTTCAAAGGTGTGGTTTTGAATTACCTAAAATAATGTTTATGCACCTCTCATGTGACAAGAGGTCCTTAGTTCTAAGTTGCTTAATCGCTATTGCATATGTTCTCGTAAACATTCGCTTTTTTAAAAAGCGGATGATGTCTTTTTCATGTATGTTTTTCTCTTTCAGGCAGTAAATTGCATAGGAAGAGCGTTATTTTAATTCATCTAGGCGTTGCCAGAGTAACTTAAAACCGTGAACTCGAGAGTGTGTTGGTTTATCTAGCTTTAATTTGTGATTAATAGACTTACTCTTGTCTTGAGTAGAAATGTATCTCTGTGTTATTCCAGTGTAACGTGCTCTTGCTTCGTATTCTTCACTCACTTTGTGCTCTTGTATAATCACTTCAATTGGTTTTCTTATTCTCGATCCTATTTACCCGCCTTGCTCTCGCTCTAACTCTAACTACTCGAATTCTGACGCTTCAGTGTTTCACTCTTGCTAAAACTACTACTTTTACTCTTATCTTTGCTCTTGCTGTTAATTATTACCTTTGTTTTTATTTTCACACATGCAGTTTTACCCTGTTTTTCTTAGTAAGTCGCTTACTTTCACTCTCATTCCATCTAGCTCTTACGGATATTCTGGTCTCTTTTCCACTCTCACCCTTTTTGGTTCTTATTCAATCTCACCCTTACTCAAGCCCTTGTTCATATTCCTACCCTTGCTCCCACAAAATCAGTGATGAACCAAATAGCTTTGGGTACGAGTTTAATAGCCAGTTCCAAACCCAATTTTTGTCCTGGCTATCTAGCCGACTATAGATGATTTTGTAGGAACGCGGTACATTGGTCAGCGGTAGCCACATGCTTTTAGAAGATAATCGATTTTCCAATGAGGGATTTTTGTGACCAAAATCCTTTGAAACGACTCGCGGAGGTACAACTTACCGCTGTTTTATGTCGAACCACACTTTACCTTGCCGCCCTGCTTTAAGCCACTCCGAATTGTCGAACG
Organism: Hydrozoanthus sils; assembly: GCA_027575215.2. Taxonomy (NCBI): domain Eukaryota; kingdom Metazoa; phylum Cnidaria; class Anthozoa; order Zoantharia; family Hydrozoanthidae; genus Hydrozoanthus; species Hydrozoanthus sils. The sequence continues at coordinate 2,094 of JAOBRD021027466.1, read as the reverse complement.
CAACCGAACCACAATTTACCTTGCCGCCCTGCTTTAAATCACTCTGAATTGTCGAACGCAACCGAACCACACTTTACCTTGCCGCCCTGCTTTAAGCCACTCTGAATTGTCGAACGCAACCGAACCACACTTTACTTTGCCGCCCTGCTTTAAGCCACTCTGAATTGTCGAACGCAACCGAAACATACTTTAACGGGCCGCCCTGCCTCAAGCCACTCTGAATTGTTTAACACAACCAAACCACATTTTACCTTGCCGCCCTGCTTTAAGCCATTTTGAATTGTCGAACGCAACCGAACCACACCTCACCATGCCGAACTACTTTGTGCCGAAACAAAAAGACCGGCCACCGCTGTGTTCTAGATATCAAGTGTTAAAGAAACTTAGACACGACACTGATACCGCGTTTTGTTTTAGCCACGCCAAAGACAAACTATAAAAATTTTGGTTTTTCTTTTAATGCTGAAGGGTTAAAAGATGGCTTCCCAAATTTTAGCTTTTTCTTTTTATTGGCTGTTACAAACATAAACAATGGGTGCCGACGATTTACATAGTGATTTTTAGTACTATACTTTCAAAATTAAGAAAATCAAACGAAGAGAAAGTTATGAAATCTCTAAGAACTCTTCATCTTCCAGTGAACAAGTTTTTTTCGATCATATTTGCTTTTAGTTATAAAATCATGTTCCTTAGACCAACACATGTTTAAAAAATTTACGTGTGCAACAGCTTTGATGTTATTCAATTGATTGTGTCAATGATATCAGTGCTCTATTAATTCATTTCGGTTTTTTTGCTAATGTAAAGCGGTAACGAATCAGAAGTGTAATTTGCATTTACAGTTAATTTCGACAGTTGACATGATAAGCTTTCGGTTTTGCAGGATTTACGTAACTGAATCTTCTTAAATGATAAGCTTTAAGTTTGCAAAATTTACGTAACTGAATCTTCTTAAATACTAAAACAATATGCGGCTTAGACGAAGGAATAGAGGAATAAAGATCAAAATAACTAACTATGATTTGGCAACCAAAGCAACTCAAGGAGTTTTAGAAAAACATTTTTATAAAGTATGCATACAGGTATGGATCAAGGTCAACAACATGGCCACCTTGACGGTGGGTGATCCTCGGCAATTGTTTCGTTGCGATGCATGGCTTAAAACATCAGTTTTTGGGCGGCCGATTAACATAAATTTGTTAGAACATGTTTTTAAAAAATCGTTGCTATACCGACCATTGTTAATTAGTACATACGGACTGGTTAGGAACTGCGGCAAACATCAAAGGAAAATACAAAGAATGTACAGCGATGCGTTGTTTTGTGTTGAACTTTGTACTGACCGATAAACACATAATTCGAAAGAAAGACAATGGTTTGTTGAGAGATGAAAGTTCAAGTATAAGAAAGTTGCGATACAGGGCTTTCATGTTGGAAAAGTTAAACTTTTACCTATAATGAGTGTGGATAAAAAAGTCAATCGTCAATTTCAGTGGTTTTTAAGAAACGAATGTTGTTTGTCCGCCGACGAATAAGAGATATATAAAAAACGTTTAATTACATTAGTACTTTATCAACACATGGTTGAAAAGATAAAATGTATTTAATGTTCCATGTGGCAAACGATTAGCTTTCATCCAGGGTGTTGTGGATGTAAAGCAATCGCAATTTTAAGTAAAATTCTTGGGTTTAACTCATTCCTTAGAAACATCAAGAGTGTAGTTCTCCCAAACAAAACATTTAGCATTTTTTTTGTTTTCAAGGACACAAACATGTCGGCTTTGATCTCGGGTGAAATCCTGCAATTGTTTCGTCACCTTTTGTACGTGAGCTTATGTTAAAGTCCCCATCAAGCTTATTTTTTTAAGTTCCAGATGAAAAGTAGAACCCTTTAATAACAGTAATTTCCGAAAATGAAACCTTTTCTCGCCGTTCCTGTTACATTTTTTAGACTTGAAGCGTGCAATGATGACGTTACAGGAGGCATATGACGTAGCACGAGGTACGAAGCAGAGAAAATCTTTTTTATCTCAAAAAATTCAATTCTGGCTACAATAGTCACATTGTTATAACTTTAATCAACGAATTATTCCC
>JAOBRD021027254.1:0-11663 GCA_027575215.2 Hydrozoanthus sils | reverse complement strand
GCCCCCCCCCACCAACTTCTGGGGGGGGGGGCACTGAGCCCTCCCCCCCCGCCCATGTCTTTTTGCACTGTGTTTACGAAAAACAGTACTGCTCTCAACAAATCAGAATCGAGAAATAGTTGTGTATATAATTGGCCGTGAAATCAGTCATCTTGGTAGCATAAACAAAGTAATTCGATGTAATATTGCTCTTCGAATAAAAATTTTGATGTTTAAAAAAGAAATGGTCTACACAGTAGATACGGGAAGGTGGGAGACTGTATTCGGTTTATAGGCTTATATCCGGATTAGTATCTTCGTTGGTAAAATGGTCATATATCCGGGGGGTTAAAACCGGAGGGGAGGGCTTTGACGTGGGATTATACGGTATATTTGTATATATGTACATACCTTGGCAGGCTTCTCTCATCTCTTTTTTGTCCCGGATTCTGACAATAAAACTTTACTTTACATTCCATGTCTCTATACTTGTCAACCAGCTCAAAATCCTTTGATTTGCAGTTCATCGAAGCCTTCGTGCAGTCATCCCGATATGGTTTCCTAATATGGCATTAGAGGGCAAAGACGTGATTCGCAAGCTGGGTGTGCCATCAGATATCACATGCTGTCACCTGTGTCTCCGGAATCCAAAGTGTTTTTCCTTCAATTTTTTCCCAAAGGGAAATACCTGCGAGCTCACTCATTCGACTGTTAAGAGCACACCACGTGATGTTGTTACCAAATATGGCGCAAACTACTACGAGTTGCGTTTCATTTAAACAAGAACCAAGCGGCCTTCCAGCTTCTCACTGAGCGATAGAAACAAAGAAATTCATAACCGCTAAAATTTAAACATTCGTAATAATTCCTTCCGTACAGTAGTGGAAAAAAGAGACGCTAGTGCAGTTCGTTTTGTTTCGTTCTTCGTTTTCTAAGAAATTTCGTCGAAATTCCACAGAAATATTTTACCTTTTTCGGCGAAGTTGTCACAACTCCTATAAGTTCCGCTCATTAGAGCATGACACGCATGTCTCGTCGAAATTTCACATATTATGTTTGCATTTCTTTTTACCACTATTGCCGGTTTTCATCTGACGTCATAGCGGCCATGTTGGTGTCCTTTAACAAAAGAACTTTAATTTTTTACTATTGTGTAGGACACGAACATGGCCACTTCGTCTTTTGTCGTTTGCCTCTAAAGGGAGCGAGTGAAAACCAAGAATAGTCTATATTAAATATTTTATGCTTCGACTCTGCACCACGATACAAAAATACAAAAAATGAAGCAATGCGATGGTTTGTAGCACGATCACACAACACTTCTTCAACTTCCTTTGCACTCCTAAACTTAACCTAAATAATACACACAACTACGAGTGCCCCACTTACAAATATTCCTAGACTTTTTGAAAGCGCCAGACATACAGTAAAAACCCACGCTGGAATTTGGCATACTAATACCAAAATACATAAAAACCTTTTCAGCATGCCCAAATTAGGTTCTTAAAAAACACTCCATGCAGATTTGATTTTCAAAATCTGGATTTTAATTTTGAATTTTTAGTTCAGGCATACTTTGCTGTTGAAATTTACGTCATGATCATAAAACTGTAAATACATGTCTAGCCCATGGTACAGCAGTACTTAATGGTTAGTTGTTGGCGCAGTTTCAACACTTGTTTACATAACTAAAGTTAGTTGTTCAATTACTATTATTAGTTAGTTCAAATTCCATTACAAAGATCCAATGTAACTAAAATTGTTTTAATTTGCTACTGAGCACATGCATATTTCACCGCAGATTTTATTTCATTTTTTTTGTTCATTTCTCTCTAAAAACAAGCCATTTCGCATCTAAGGAAAGCCAAAATTCAAATTTTCCGGGGGGTCATACCCTCGGACTCCCCAAGCAACCTAGTTTGTTCGCGACTTCGGCGCTCGAGGAAGCTTCTATATGGCCGGACCAACTCTAAAGACCTTTCGCCGGGACTGAACTCGATATGTTTTTAGGGGTTTTCAGTGAAAAATCAAGGCTATTCGAGAAAAACCGTATATTTTCGTGGTGAAAAAACAGCAAGTTTTTTTCCTGAGATTTCCTCCTGTTTATTTTCTTAAATTAAACTTTGCTATGAGGTATTCTTTAGGGTGGAAAACTTTTATGCCTTGGCATTATTTTAGGGTAATTTGTTAAATTTTCCGATGACCATCCATATCCTCGCTCTTTACCCCAAAGTCCCCATTCCCCCGCCCCCCCCCCCCTCCCGGCAATGCATGCCTCTCCTCAGTGGCCTATGGCAACGAATCTGCAGCTTCTTTCATGTTTTTAAGTTTTTGTTTAGCTAGATGCACAGGCAAATGACCCAAGCCACAATCTGGTGCAACAATTAATCGTTCAGCAGGAACGACAGATAGAATTTCCTGCAGTCTGGAGCGAATCTCCTTCACTGTTTCCACTCGGCTGCTTGCAACAGTAAAAACGCCAACAATTAACTGCAAACAAGCAACATTAAACATAACTACATGGAAATTAAAAGCAGTTAATAGTTACTAACTACATAATAAGAAACTTTTAACTGACGATTCGAGTAAGAACTGGGCAGGTCAACGGTCGTGCAGAAAAGTGCTAATTGTAATATTAAACCGTTGATCTAACTGGTTAATCTTAAAAATGGACATGTCTTCATAAGTAAGCTAATGTATTTCTTTCCAGTTCACTCATTCAAGCCTTTCTTGTTGAAATATTTCTGTTTTTAAATTTAAGAAAATTTTACGTGGGGAACATTGAAAATCAAAAGGTTTTCTATGCTTTTGTTTTGAAGTTCTGCAATTGGCTAAATTACACAAAAGAGACATTGCTTTTAATTAGAGTTTTACTGCTTTTTACTTTACAACTATGTTGTTCATAGGTTGATGTATTCTCACGATGAAAGTTTAAACATTCTTAAGTGAGAAAAGTAAAAAATCGCAAATAATGAGAGGTTGTCTAATTTTGATTATCTTTGTCATCAGTCAATTGAAAAGTTGTAAGAGTTAAATCTATTGCCTCCCCTGTCCTTCCCGCTCCTCTATTTCCTCCTTTCTTTCTCTTCTCTTGCTTCCTCTCTTCTTTTCTCTTCTAATCTAACCTAATCTCCTCTCCTAACCTTTCCTTTAAAGTCCTCTCCCATCTTCTCTGATCTCCCATTCACTCCTCTCCATCACCTCATCTAACTTGTTCATCTTTCAGTCCTTCATTTCCCTTCCCTCTCCTATTTCCCTCTCCTCCCCTCCATCTTTCTACTCCTCCTCTCCCTTCTTGCCTCTTACGTTTTTCCTCCTGTCCCAGGCTTCTCCTCTCCACCCATCAACTTCCGTGTTTTCTCTTCTCTCTTTGCCTTTCTTATCCTTCCCCGTCCCCCTTCCTCGTTGCATTCAAAACTGTGATGCACCTGTCAGCACACGTTTTTTATATAAATTGCTCCAGGTTTTTAATGATTTTAACTCTTCGATTCTAAATTTTAGGCTTAAATTTTGTGTAGAATGTTGCACAATTTGATGTATTAACTCTTTTATACCTAAGAACACCTGGCTCATTAACACATAATATAGATATCTAATAATTTAAATATTTCAGTATGATTCTTCAAATCCTTTCCTGTATTCAATGTAAATCCACCATATATATTTTATCTAAGGTTGATAAAAAAAGCTTATTATTATTCCCATCCCCCTCCTATCTCTTCTTTACCCCTTCCCCTTTCTTTTTTCTTCCCTCTTTTTCCCTTATTTCAAATTCCTCCACCCTATCCTCATCCCTCCTTTTCTCGTCTCATCTCCCACCCTTCTCCCATCTTCTCAATCCTTACCTCCTCTAGCTTATATTCACTCTTACCTTCCCTAGTCCTATTAATTATCATTATTAGTAAAAATAATCAAAATAATAAAATAATAAGAATTATAAAATACTAATACAGTTGGACCCCAATAATTCGAAGTCTCAAGGGAAATGCAAAATACTTCGAATTATTGGGGGTTCGAATTATAGGGGTCAAGAATAAGAATAAATATGCCATTTTCACCCTTTAATAGCTTCATTTGCTCTATTTTCATCTATCAGTGGGCAGTTCATCATCTCTGGACATATTTCAAATGTTTTCATTATCAAAACAATTTTTTTCTAATTTCTAAGAAAACAAAAAAATAAGTATGAAAGTGACCAATATAAAGATGCTTAGTTTATGGATTTTCATAACGTTGACATTTCAATACACGCCCGCACAAAGGGATTTAAAACGAATTATGAACTGTTATGGAATATAGTTAGTTATAAAGGTCCACAGGAACAGAATTTACTTGGAGTTAGAAGGGGCTTTGAGTTATCCGAGTTTGAATTATCTGAGGTAAAATGACTAAAAAAAGTGGGGCAAAACCAAGGGAAATGAACATTACCGGGGTCCAACTGTAGTAATTAGTTAACAAAATTAAACATATCTAGGGCATTAACAGGAAAAGGGGTCTAATCTATCATTTGGCAAAATCTAGCCGACTGGGTGTTGTTGCACATGCAACATTTAAAATCCCCATAAGATTCAATGCAGGAAACTCTGAAATCCCATTACATAGACTAACTAACCAGCAAAACATTTGGCAACTAAAATTTGCAAATTAATTAGAATTAAGAGTTTCAAGACGTGACTGGAACTTGATCAAAAAGCTGAATTGACTTTAGTTTCACTCTAATTTCTGCTGACCACACACATAATAGAATAGCACTTCGAATTAAGTTCAAATGATAGACTAGAGATATTGAATAGAGCAAAAATAGTGCTCACACGAAATGCTGTAAGCCGATTTTTGTCACAGAAAAAAATGACTATCTCGAATTTTTGGATTTTGCGCAAGCTCAAATTATCCAAATTATCCAAATTATTGCTTAATTCCTTGTTCACCCTTCAATTGACCCAGTCCATTGACAGAGGCATGCTTAAAGCAGTTTGATTCACTTTTTGAAACATTCGATTCCTGTTAGCTCTAGGAGACCCTTTTCCTGTTATTTGTCTACATATATATGTATAGTACTTATGCAAGATGTTTTAAGCATACAATCAAGGTATCGAAAAATTACTAAACTATTACTAATTAAGGTAGTAAAAAATAAATTAAATTTTATTTTTCATATTTATTCATTTGATATGTCCAAAAGTTGCATCTATTAAAAAGAAAAATTAGGGAAACATTGTAGGCTCTAAGATTGCTTATCCCTGAGAGTTACTTTGTGTCAAAATCTGAGACTGTGAATTGGAGAAAAAATTTAAAAAATTAATATGAGACCTCAAGACATGAAAAGAAATGAGAGATTTTAAGAACTAGCTGCAATTTTCCAAGACTTTCACTTTTTAAGCTACCCCTCGCAAGGTCAAGAAAATTTCTCATTACCTTACCTTGCTTTTTTTAAATTGAGAAAACAACTCCAAGTCATTGTGTCGATGTGCGTCCTCAATAGAAATCTCATCAAACCCAGCTGCATCAAGTTTATCAGCCAGTTTCAAATAAGCATTCTTGTCAGCCTTCTCAAAATTCTTCTGATCCTGTGAGTAAAGAATGTTTGGTGATATGTTACAATAACATCACCATGATAATATACATCACAATATTGATCACTGTGTAGGTACATTACAAAACTTTTGAAGCCACCAACTTCCCTGTATTTGCTGCGAAAATTCTTCAAAGAAAACCTGATTTCCTGTTTCATTAAGCAAATATCACTTAATTTAGCAACAATAAAATAGTACTCCATAACAATTAACTATAATATTTAGGAGAATTACACACAATTGATTGTGGTCATTGTCTATCCTACAACGCATCCTTTGAGTCAATTTAAATTTATAGTAAATGCGTTCAATGAATTTACAACAGATACAAGAAATGCACTAAAATGAGTCACTTAAATCAACTACTGAGTTTTGAGAAAACTAAAAAGAAAGGGGGTCGGCACACTCGATCCTCACCCTGGCCTGTAAGAGGGTTATTGGGGGGCTGCTGGGGGGATGTAATGCCCGCCCAATAATTTTCTTATCATTAGCAGTTTTCATGTTAGAAAAATTGTGAATTTTACACTGAATGCGCTTCTAGTTCTACACTGTGCTCCCGCCCCCCCCCCTTTTTTTCCAAAATCATTTCATTGCACAGGCTTGTCACACATACCCATTTGTAAGCTTAACCCTTTAAGCCCCAATCAGTTTATCAACATTTAAACTTCTCCTTACATAATGCATACAAAATAGGTCATTTAGTAATGAGAAAATGGAAATTGATCAAATTAGGTTAACCACTGAAGATAAGAAGCAATTAATTATCCAAGCTGGTATACTATTTAATTGTACGAACCCTAGTTGGGAGAATTTACCAACACCAATTTACCAATTAATAGATGCTTTAATAAAGGTTTGTATCACCCAGATAATGATAAAACTAAAAAGCCAGCACAACAAATCATTTTTGCAGCCTCTGCTCAACTGTTCCCCTCTCCATCCTCCCAGGTAATGACTTTGCCCTTCCCCTACCCTGGAAACTAGCCATCAGCAAACAATCAAGATATACTTTCTGCTGCGGCCCATCAGTCTTCAATATCGGGGGTTCACAATTTTAAATTTCAATGGAATACATCTTAGGTACATACAATCTGACAAAATCTCTGGACAGCTTATAATTTTATTCTGAGAAATGTTAAGTTGGATTCCCCAAGAGAATCTCCCCTTAATTTAAATTCTGAAACTGACCAATTTTTGCTCATCTTTTTATACTACTGTATAAATATTTCCCTACATGCATAAGAGTACTGTGGTTTATATATTATATATTATATTCATTTGATTTAATTTAGTACTATCAAGTCTGATTCGTGTGTGGGCACAACCAGTTAGTTGTATCAGCAATCTTTATAAAATCATATACTGTATAGCCCAAGCTCAGCCAGGGCCCCCCCCCCCCCATGTTTTGATGACCCACTGATGGGGGGATTTTTAGGCCTGAAATTTTAGCCAATAGAATTTTCTTGGGTCTAAGGAAGACACCAGGATTTTTTGGGGTCATGAAAAAACACTGGGATTTTTTTGGGTATAATAATATGAACCTTTTCTGACCCCATACCCTCTCCACCCATCATTAAAAAATGTGAGCGGGGCTTCTAATATATAGCTTAGAACTTAGATATTGTATCCAACTAATAACTGATTTAATATACCTGCAACTTCCACAAACAATGTTGTGATCGCGACTGTTCAATGGACTACGGGGATGACTGCCCTAAGAATGGCTGTTTGAGGAGTTTTAGACCAAGAAAAAATCAGGAATCAAGAGATTGAGGCAATTCTGCAGGAGCGTGTGGGAGCCAGCATCCATTAGGTATGGTGAAATCCCATGAATCATAACTAAAGTTCAAGAGAAGTGGAAAGTTTCGAGGCTGTGAAATAGTCAGGACCTTCGATAAAAAAATGCTACTACTGATCATGAAACAGCCTTTCTTAGGGCTGTCACCCACGATATGGACTTCAGGGTTTTTGTTAGGGCTGGGACACTGGGACCTTTTCTTGGTTACTTCATTTTTTGTCCCGTCTATATTTCCATGCAGCATTTTCACTAGAACTCCCATGGACATTAAGAAAGTCAGTTGACCAGTTCCTTGTCTCTTCGTACAGAACTTACTGAACAGGCTTTTAAATCTTTAACAATCAATTAATCATTTCATAAATGTGAAAGTTGTTAAGTAAGACAATGCAAGAAAGGCAGCAAAGCCTAATTTACCTGTACTGTGAAAACAAGAAGACAAACGATCGAAGTGCTCAAAGCTCATGGGAAACGCAGATTGATGCAGTGGATATTGATTCAACATTTGGTGTGAAATCATATTTCAAGTTCTAGTCATTGAGCCACATTTATGCTTTCTTCGAGGGTCCATTACTTGTAATTTAAAGCAAACCTGACTTCCCTTGATTTTGACTAAAATCTTTCTTCAGAGAAATTTATGCTGCTTCTTTATCTTTAAATAATCATTTTAAGATAGTGATATCTCGTTACTACTGAACAGTGATTTGGTCAGTGGATATTGAATCAGACTTGATTGGCTCAACCGATATGCTCCATCCCAGAGAAGTTTTTTATTTTAGTACCTAAACAGAAACTTAGCTTAAATTGTACCCTTTTCCCCTTAAAATTTAAAAAAATTCTCTGCGAGGTCCCCTGGAAAGCCAGGTAGGCCAGCCACTGGGCAAATCCCTACCACACAAACTCCTGCCCCTGCCCCTGCCCCTGCCCATCATCTTGGTGTTGGACAACAGTCCCTGCTATTTCCAAAAAAGTCCCTGTTACTACAAATCTAAACAAAAAGCCTGGGACTTACCAAGTGGTTGAGATATCCACAGCATAGGTGAATACATTTTGTCACATCTCCACCAATCCCTTTAAAGCACATGGCTAGTTGATCAATGCCATGTTCTAAGGCTTGCTCTGGAAACCTCACCATCACAGGTTCATCAATCTAATCGAAATATAGATCTATTGTGTAGTTATTGTTTAATATCATTGTTACTTAATTACTACAAGGGAGAGAAAATGGTCCCTTAAAAATAAAAATCTCAGCAAATTAATTATCAAAGTCTTGTCAGTTTTTTTGTCATATCTCAACATTTCATTTTCTAAAATTTCTGTCTCATAGTCTTGGATCTTCTCACAAAATTACATCCATTTTCAGCATTTCCAGCAGAGATCAAAATCTCTATTTTGCTTGAAATTTGTTTGGTGTCTCTGTAAATTAAGTGACTTTCATTCTCAGGTTTTTCTAATGTAAGCTCTCGGTCTCTATTCTTTACATTCCAAAGTCTTGGTTTTGGCAGATTTTAAAAAGGCCATTTCTGCATCTTGGACAGTCTCAAATTTACCAATGATTCACTACCCCTATACTACAATTACTAGGGCAGCCTCAGTCAAGTTGCATACCTTAAACTCCACTTATTGCAACTTGCAGGTGGCAAGCTCACTACTGTCAACTAAATCTATTGCAATCTTAGAAACAACAGTTTATAGAACTTAGGGGGCATTGACAAAACAAAACAAAATTTTTTTAACATCCAATAGACGTTAAGGGGAGGAGGGGGTCTAGGCGTGGATGTTAACAGTTACCTTTTAATAATATAAAAATAACAACAATACTCGCACTAAATTATGCCTGAATAAAAATTGGTACATTTAATTAGGATTGAATGACATTTCAGCATCTTACTGTACCATTGTCAAAAGCTGGTACACCTCAGAGAACTCAAACATTCACCTTGTTCGTTTTTTAAAAAAATTGCTTCTGTCAAAACAAAACTTAGCCAATAACTTAACTCGTACAAGACATTTTGGAAGTATAATACACATCTTATCATGAGCAAACATGGCACTTCCAGTAATTAAGGCTCATTATTATCATCACGATCATCATCCCCGTTTGGTACGAACTTTTTGTATCTATTCAACGGGTTGTTATGAATATAATATCCTGGATGTTTCTGCTCCGCTAAAAGCATCCCAAATAATGTTATCTGCTTCGACATTTTCATTCCATGTTTTCACTCCGACTTTTATTGCAGACATGTCAGATGTGTCGAGATTTACACGTGGTCAAAGCCGACCAGCATGACTGGTGTTTTCAAGTAATTTGTGTAGTAACAATTTGCTTAGTGTTGTTGTGACTTGTCTTGACATGTTTTAATGTTATCCATTATAAAAGCATAATTGAAGTAGTACTTTATACATATATTTCATTTAGTGTTTTGACTATACAGCAGTTTTTTAAATAGTTTTCAGAAATAGTAATTAGTGTCGATGTTTGTGCATGGACTAACACTTGGACACCAAGTCTGGGTATATCTGTATATAATTTTTGCAATTTATTCATTTGTATTTGACTTTACAACAAATGTATGGAGTGGACATTAAGGAGGGAGGGGGGAGAGAGTTGGATCTTAACATCCATTGGACGTTAAAAAAAATTTTTTGATTTGTCGACGCCCCCTTACACCGCTATGATTGTTGTTTCTAATAGTTTAAAACAAAATGATTAAATGTAAAAACAATTTAAATGACATCAAATACCTTAGCTAGGTGTAGTAATTATATTGAGATATTAGTTTTTAATTAGCTAGCTAAAAGCAAAAAAAAAACTTGTCAATTTCAAAATTACAGCTCAAATCAGTCTCTGTAAGGCTGGAAACAAGAACGTAGGTTAAGAATTTAACCCCGTGTTTATTTCCCAAACCGCAAAACCCCTCCCCCCCCGATAAAAAATGACCGGTTGACCTTTGGACAACCTGGTCCTGATCAAGAAGTGCTTCTGTTTCATTATCGTTTTACACAGTGAGCTGTCATACATATTTGGAGTGTGAAAAACGGAGACACGTTCTACGCATCACACGTTTTACACAAAAGCTCCTCACACAGTATGGACGAGTACGTTTCACTAACCTGAATGTAGCGGCAGCCGGCTTCTGCAAGCGCCTTGACCTCCCTGTTTATCAATTCCGCCAATACACGACCAAGTTTAAAATCGTCTTTATAGAACACATCCGCCACAGAGTTGATAATTGTCATTGGACCGGGAAGAGTCGCTTTGACCGGTTTTGTACTCAAATCCTGAGCTGATCTCCACTCTTTATGCATCCAAGGTTCGCTGTACATAGTTCGCACAGGCGATCGTATCGTTGGCACGTCACACGTCACTGCACCACCGCGACATGTCTTTTCTGTCAGATTATTAAAATCAAATCCTTGCAGCTTACGGCAGAAATGCAGCACATATGACTCTCGTCTGATTTCCCCGTCGGTGACAACGTCGATGCCGATATCAGTTTGTATTTGAATTATTTCTTTTGTTGCCTGTAAAATGCAGTTTTCCAGCCTTTCGCTGTGGTCTCGCTGTTCCTCAGCCATAAAGCGGGTATATTCTTCCATGAATTTGCCATCATGTCCAGTTCGGAACCAGTCTGGCATCTTGAGATATTCAGGCTTTGGGAAACTCCCTATCACAGTCGTTTGAAGAACCATATCGAAAGTACGAACTAGCTAGATTCTCTGCTGGAGGAGTACGGCAACCCAATCTGTGACAAACCACAGGTAGCCCACGCTCGATATTTGAAAGCCAACAGAATTCTTTGAAAGCAAATGCATGGGAAATTGGAACTTTGTATATTGTTGCTCCTAAATATAATAAAGTCATTCATTCTACATTCTGTTATCTAGTAGTCATAACTGCTTACATTTATATAGCTTTTGGGGGGAACTGAAGCACTTTCTTAGGTGCAAGTTGCATGCTATCAATCAAAAATTCGGTTGGCGTGGCTACCTGTGGATGTTGGATATCTGTCTGATACAGCTCAAAATCTCACAACGAAAGAATGTGTTCGAGTACGACATTCATTGCGTACTATTAAAGCAATCTGAGAATTTCAATTTTTTTTCCTTTGTTTAGACACCAACATGGCCGCTTCGTCTTTTGTCTTTTGCGTCTCAAGGGAGTGCGTGGAAACCAGGAACTGTCTTTTGTTTATCAGACTTTTCTAGTGTGTCAAAAACAAGACCCGAATGTCCCAGACGGGGGACAGATTCAACCGTTGACAAAACATATTTTTGACACAATACACCTTATGTCTTTATATTGGTATGGG
>JAOBRD021027044.1:0-11664 GCA_027575215.2 Hydrozoanthus sils | reverse complement strand
ATTTTATTGAACATGATATTTGCTCCTGAAATTTAGCCTTTTTGAAAAAAGGTGGTGGGTGGCGGCACATAATACCCAAACCCCCTAAATTGGGTTCCTAGGAAATATCATTGTTTCGACCTTTTCCCTTATTCGTTTACCCTGGCTTTGCCTTTAAATGGGTTTCCAACCAAACATTCCACTTCTTGCAGGCTATCTTCGTTTAAGAACCTTTTCTTATTGCACTGAACTCCCTAATTGAAAGAAGAGTTTATCAATGATTAGCTATATAGGATAAAATGATAAATATAGCAACAGCATTGACTAAAAGTTACGATATACAATCTCTTTACGCTTTGAAAACCTTAACAATCGGATTCTACACCTCTAAAACAGAAAATTTTAGAAACAAAAAAAAACTAAAGCTTCCAAGTTTTGCAAAATTTTTGACTAAGTTTTTCTGTGTGTCTTTTCTTTAAAAAAAAAACTCTTATTAAAACTGATTATACTTAAGTTCAAAACTTCATAGTTAGTTTGCTCAAGTATAGGGCCCCATGGAAGGCTAATGGGAGGGGGGAGGGGGAGGGGATAATCATTAATGGTATAAATGCAACATAGTTCAGTTTTACATACGTTAGGTTTCAATGTTCTTGTCTTTTTTTTAGCTGGTAACATTTTCATAACAATGGGCCTTTGTTCTTTTAACTTAAAAGTTAAGACTTAACACTCTACCTGGTTTGCTTCTGGTCCAACATATCCGAGGTAAGATGGGTAGCTAACAACAAGCTTTCCGGGGTAGGCTGCGTCGTGCCTTTTGTTATCAACTTTTATTTGAACCCACATTTTATCAACGAAACCGATTATGAGAGCGCTGTGGCCACTGCAAAATAACAGTAAGGAAGTTAAAAACCTTTGTAATTTTTTTTTCTTTTCGTTTCTTCTGTAATATGAAACCAGAAATTCTGCTCATTTTGGGCTTAAGTCTTTAAGTTTTTCCTTCAAATGAACTGCGTACAACACAGAACAATAAAAAGCTACGCGCCGTTTTTTCACCAAATGTTAGATGTTTCGAGAGTTGAAGCGAAACATTGGATATTGAATATCGTTGTCAAAAACCGAGGAATACCGAATATTAGTCTACGCATAGCCGCTTAATTTTTATATTAACCGTTAATTATATTGGCCGAGCGGAGACTGGCGTCTGCACGCAGGCTAGCCGAATATTTGCCTGAAAAATGTACTAAATACAGAATATTTCCAAAAAAAAGCGCATAAAAGAATGAGGAATATTTAAAAAATATTAGTGAGAGATTGAAAATATTTACCTCAGGAGAGCAGAGAAATACAGAATTTTTATAGTGAAAATATTTGGATTCTACCCCGATAAACGTCTCTATAGAAAGAAATCCCTTATATTAGAAGGTCTGAATTCTACGCACTGCCGCTTGGAAAACGTAAGTTAAGGACTGTTATTGATGTTAATGTAAACATTATAATTGTTCACTCACCCTCGAAACTTTATTTCTCCTTCCACAGCAAGGTCTGGCTCACAAACCTTGTCTGCCCCGCATTGTTTCTGGATGTTTGCCTAAACAAACAAGAAATGTTTGTAGTTGTACAATTTGTCCCAAACTAACCCTATACTCCTTATATTGAGGTAATAGGTATGACCGTTGTATTTTTTAGGGGTTGAAATAGTTAATTCGATGTTTTAAGGGGTATTTTTTTGGGTTGTACTGAAAACGCGAAGTTATTAGACTGCTGCTTACGGTCCCTAATGTTTTAGCTAACATGCGGTCCTAAACAAGAAGTCAACAATCTCATTCCAAGGGCTTTTCCCTACTGATGTCGATTAGAATTTTTAAAGGTAATTTTTAAAATGAGAACTATTTTTTAGGATGGAAAACTGTTATGCCATGGTGATTTTAGGGTGTTTTGGGGACTTTTCCGCTAGTCATCCGGCCTATACCCTTATTACTCCGGGGTACCCCCCTGGGATTGTTTTAAATAAAGCTTACCTCAACTCTGTAACTGTTCCCCACAAATGCATCAAGTATCGGGCAGAGAGAGCAATCATCAGGCAGAAACAGCTCGTAAGTCACGTCAAACGTGATGGCACTCAGAACCTCCTGGATATGGTTCTTACTCTGCGCAAAATCAGACCCACTTAGATTACTTCATGTCCGTTTATCGACTTAGGCATTTAAAACGTATAGAAAATAAATGATACTTGTTATACAGATACTGAGGAAATACCAGGAGTTTACCGGCTTTTATTACTAAAAATCGTTCCTTTGTCGCGCGTAGTAAAGTATTATTTTTTTTATCTTTCAATTCACGTTTGAGGATGTTGGTTTTGTAACTAACACACACAGTTAGCCAATTACAAGAGAGCTTCCCGCACAGGCGCCGCGCGGCTGGTTCCTACAAAGAAGTTGTGTTTTATGTAAGATTTTCAACAGTATCTATATAGAAAACAAAACATTGCACGACCTAGAGGACGTTACATGAGCGCGCGGATCGAGTACTGAAGGTATAATTATTTTCTCCTGCTGAGAGACAGCACTGAAACTAAGAAAAATTCTAATCCCCGCGAGGCCATGTAATATCCTCTATATAGCATAGTAAGTATAGTAATGAGAAAGATAATAACAATAGGATGATTTATTCTACCATCATCAACGGTCAAAAATATTTGGTAGAAACAGCCATTCAATATCAACAAGACCATGATTCTTATATAGTCGTCGTTCAGTTCATATTTATATAACATCGAGCAGTTACTTTATGACTAGTTGGAATATTCCGTTGTCCAGGATAATGACGCATCAAAGTAAACTGTCGGCGGCGCAGTAGCCGAGCAGTTAGTGTGATCGACTCATAATCTTAAGGCCGCGATTTCGAGCCCCATTCAGATCACTGTGTTATATCCTTGAACAAGACACTTTACCCGACTTGTTCCATTGTCGACTCAGCTGTATAAATGAGTATCGGTTCTGCTAGGGGCTAACCTGCGATAGATTAGTGTCCTAGCTAGTAATAAACTAAACTAACGTCTGTGGGAAATTCTTGACTGATCAGTCTGTTCTGTAGAGCTTTGATAAGTATCTATTATATATAACTTAGGCGCAGCTCACCCTCAGAAAGGCTGTTAGTGGTTTTTCTTCGCATCGCCACACATTAGCTTCAGTGCCAAGACTAACTGTTTTCCGGTACTTAAAAGTTTTCTCATTCGTTGCTGGGTCCTCAAAGTACACTCGCCGAAATATGTCCTCATATTTATTTTTTTCAAGCTCAACGTTATACGTCACTCGAACCTCTGTAAAGTATAAATAACACTTAAGGTTAAATAAACACATTTTCTTATCAATTCACACCGGCATGCATTCATGCCGAGGCCGGCGTTGCAGGGGACAGCTACCTCCCCCCTCCCCCTTTCCCTATTCTCAACCTCGTTTCCAGGACTTTTCTCTTGGGTTGGGGTTGGGGAGAAAAAAGCCCTGGGAACGAGGTTGCCCAGTTCTCAGACTAGGTACAATTTTCTTTTTCTGTTCACTTTCAAGAAGATTCAAAGTCTATAAATAATTGGTAATCGTCGACGAAAATTAAAAAATCCGATTCATTAGTTATTTTTCAAAATATCCCGGAACAAGCAAAATTGGCATTTCAGCAATTGCAAGTATAGTTTGCCAAATATTTCCCAGCATGTCCCCGGACCCCCTTGGGGGGCCGCGCCATCGGCACTTGCTAAAATCTTTTTGTCACCCGAATCGAACTTCAGCCGACCCTGCATACATATACAGCAGCCATCACTTCCCCTTTCTTTCAAACTCAAGGTAAAAGCAATTGAAATGCAGTGTTTGATGCTTTCTCGACTTGAAAAGAGTTGCACAAGAAGAAAATTAAAAAAGAACTGAAGATATTTTAAGTCAGATATAGGAACAGCATTCCATTACCTTCACTGTTTTGCACTGGTTTGTTAAACTTGAAACAGACCTTTACGTCTATGCTGTTGGAGTTAAAAAAATAAATTGTTAGCCATCCGTTTTTTCCCCATGCAACTCATTTATATCTTGCTTTAAAACGACTGAGAACTGAATTTAGACGTAGTTAAAGGGATCCTGCACTCAAAAAATATTATCCTGTATGTTTAAAAACATCAGTTTGATTGGGATTCCAAAAATCTACTTTTTAAAACGATTTGATTAATAACATCCTCCAAAAATGATTTTAAAAAAAGATCTAATCAATCCCATGGAGGTTGCCATGTTGCGCTCACCATCTGACAAAAATAATAATAACGGGGAAGGGTGGAGGGAGGAAACATAAAATTTCTCTCTCTCCGCCTCCCCCTTGTTATTTTTTTCCTAGCCCAAGTTCTCTCGCGTCCGCCATCTGGAAAGGCTGCTCGTAGTCTAATGATTGTGGCATTAGTAACAATAATGGAATAATAATGAAAACATAACATAATGATTACCATTTGTGAAGTGAGCCATGAGCTGATTTACACATGGAAGCGTTGTTCTCTAGTACAATCTTGTCGGTGCTAAGTCTGAGTTCTCCTTGCACAGAGATGATTGGCCTCGTCCTGTAATAGGTTAAGTTGAGTTGACAAGCACGAGTCAAAAACTATATTTAAGGCTCGAGTACATCCAAAGCGCGCTTTGTGGCAACTTTTCCCATGTTTCTTACGATATCTCCGTCCACGATTTGAATCTACAAAATCGTACCACTTATAACACAGATGGTATGAAGGGGTATGAGCTTGAATATTTTAAGATTTTTTGGATAAGCTTTGAGTTGTATTTTATTTTTTGAAGATTGGTTTTTTAAAGAGAATTTTGAATTTGGTGATTTTTTGGGAAGTTTAAAAATTAATTTTGAAGTTAAAATTTGATGTAAATTCGCCAAACCGTCCTCAAACCAAAACTGTACTAGTCCCTTGCCAGGAGGAACGGTTTGACGGTTTAACTCAGTATTTTTCTCATTCAAATATCTTTTTCAACTTCCTCACTAACCAACAACGTTTTGGGTGTACCCGGGCCTTAAGACTGCTTTAGAACCTCAAATTTAATTCATTTTTATCTATATTCAGTTCATTCTACAAAACCAATGTGTTAAAAGGAGAGAGTTACTCTGATGAGGACGACTTTACGTGGTCGAAATCTAGGTATATTGATTTAACTGGAAGTCTCTTTACTAACTATGACTTGATGGGAGGGGTTATCTGAATTTTTTGATACATCAGTTATACTTTGAGTATACGATACACCTCATGTATGTCCATCAAATATTTGATTACAAGCGTTCCATCCTCACGAAGAAATGTGTTATTGATCGGTGTTAGATGATGGTTAAGGTTGTCTTGTTCAACTAGTTTTCAGCTAGTCACACCTTTTATGAGGCAGTTGTAATAACCCATTATTACAGGTATTAATCTTTCAACAGCCATTTAATGAAAATACATATATCCTATATATACTTGAAAAGCAGAATTTTTGTTAACAAGTATGTATAAACACGCATTAATATAAAAACGTACAAAGTACAGTGGAGAAATAGGTCACAGGACGCTGTAAACAGAATAGAGTAAATTATGGTAGATTATTATAGGTTGAATTAGTATATTTTGTTTTAGTCTGCGAGCTGACTCATTTATTTTTGGGTAAAAAAAAATTAAAGAGGAGACAAATAAGCCGGCTTGCAGGCTAATTCTGTTTAAAAATGACCTTTTATTTGCATGGGAAAGATTTATTCTTCCCTCTGATAAACGTACAATGGTAATCAAGTGCTATTTAAGTGAGACAGAAGATATAAAAATCTTGGTGGACTAAGTAACAAATTTAGACGTACCTAAGCAAGATAGCAGCATCAGAATTATAGGCACCCACGCCAATATCTGGACAAAATAAAATAACTGAAGTTGTTAGTACTCGTATTTGGATCATCATTGTTTAAAACAGTTAGAAGATGCATGCAATTATGACAGAAAATAATTGGCTGAGTCCGTCGGCGAGTATAACAAAGTTAACCAGAAAGTTGATTACTGGAAGATTTCTGATCGTAAAAGGCGTTTTTGGTTTTACCAAATTCACTGCATTTTGATTTAGTGGGATTATCCCATGCAGTTGTGAGTTGCGAATGTTTTATCGAAAACATCTGCGGTTTGGTTGCAAAGCAATACAATGATATATTTTGCTTAAAAAGCTTCAAAAAGAAGCAGTCTAATTTGTTGGTAGGTTTGGACCATCGGTTATTACTAGAAAAACATCGCCATATGCTGTACAGAAGCTTCAAAAGATAACTACAGAAACTTATGCCATAAGTTATGCTCTAATTTTCAAGCTACGTTTACTCGTAGTTTGAAGACATACACAGCATTACGGGAGTTAATTTAGTAAATTTACATTCTCTTGATAAAGTTATAGTTGAAGATCTTGATACCTGGATAGCCGTTATCGTCCACATCGAGCCCACCTGACAATGAATATCCAAATGTGCTTAAGAAAGGCCGCTTTAACTCGGATGGAGATATTTTCTGGTTGACGAAACAACAATTGTTAATTCAGATAATTTAAGTATTGGTTTGGTGAGGAGTTCGGAAATGGACATGCTTCCAAAGTTTTGAACGGAGTTGTTACCTGTCTAGGGACATCGCGAGTGTTGTCCACTCCATTTTTAGAGCCAAAATAAACGTATATTGCACCTCCGTTGTGCTCGTATGGAGCACCAATAATAACATCTGCAAAAAAAAAAAAAGCTACAGTTAAACAAAGATTTTCCGAGTTGCAAATTTGTATTTGTACGTTTTTAATCTGCTTTATAAATGGTTTGTTGCATGCATGCGGACCGTATCAATCTGAAGAGATTCCATAATTATTACGATCTTGTACCGCGGTTATTTAACATGCAATGACGTTATGTGATAGGATAATATGCGGACTGGTTGGGAAATCCGGCAAACCTCAAAACAGAAGTACAAAGACTGTTCAAAGGTGCATGCTTTGTTTTATGTTGAACGAACCGTGCCCTGCATATTCTTTGTTTCAGGTGTTAGTGAGAATGTTTTTACTGGCTACTTGTTGATTTGCATTTTAAAACCTTTTGTATTTTGTGCAAGTTTCAGGTTCAAGACCAGAAAACAAAAGAAAAACTCAAACAAAGACATACAACAATGGTTTCCAAACCAGTCCGTATATATTAATTATGATTTAAGCAAATGTGAAAGAGAAGCATGAAAAAATAACTTAGGCTTCAACGGGATTCAAGCTTGTGACCTCTGCGATACAGGTGCAGTTCTTTAACCAACTGATCATAAGCTATGAAACCACATTTCTAACGAGCAGGTCAATTCTAGTGGAGCTTGAAGAGATTTCCTTACTGCAAGATACTTCGGCACTTTTCATTATCGTATCTGTTGTACAATTTCGTCTATGTATGAAAATGTATTTAAATTTTACAACTAGAATAACGACAACAGAAGCGGCAATCGGAATGGCAACGGAAACAACTACAAAAATGGCGGTAGCATTCCATATGAAAGTCACAACAATAATGATAAAACAGCAACTGAACTTTTTTGTAACAATAAAATTTTTATTCAAGTTCTTCCTAATTGTGGCTTAGCACATAAAATAATATTTGCACTTACCGTTATAACCATCTTGGTTCAAATCTCCAGCAGATGCCATCGACGTACCGAACCTTGCATCAATTTGGTTGTCTCCGTTCAATGTCTTTGCTAAATTTAGCCCTCCCTACAAAAAGTGAGAGCGTTTATGTCTGCCAACCTCTTGCCTTAACCGAATTTAAACGAGTTTGTTCAGTTGACATGCATACGACTGAGATAAAGCAGATAAAGATCGGCAGATGTTCTCTGGAATTATTAGTTTTCGTACCTGTCCGTTATTCATGTAAACATAAACTTTTCCTTCATCTTTATTTTCCGAGTGGAACGGAGCACCCACTAACAATTCTGAGTACCTGGGAATAAACCACACATCAACTCTTTAATTTTATTAAGTCGACAAAATTTTGCTAAAACTGAAACAAGTAGAAGTTAGAGCTAGTGTCGTGTTCTATTGGAGCCAACCGTTTCAACGTAAACTGGTTTTGGTTGGTTTGATTGAAATTTCCAATAGAGCACATTTCCAGATTTTTCAGTTGAAACGTTTTCAGCCCTTTCAACCAGGGTCAGAGTTGGTTGAAGTGGTTGATCCACCTAATTAACCGAAAACGGGTTTTCCCAACAGAACACGCAAATATATCAACCAATTAAGCCAACCAAAAACGGTTGGTCCCAATAGAACACGACCTAGATGTTCAAAGTGTCAGAAAATAACTGTATACACAAAGAGAAAGTGCTTCGTGGTTAAGCAAATTCAAGTAGCAAGCTGATAGTTTTTTAATCAACCAAAAAGGAAATCGCTACCTACCCATCATTGTTCAGGTCGACAGCACATAAAGTTGCTCCAAAGAAGCTTCCATGCTGCAAAGAAAAAGAAAAACAAACGTTATTAAAAATCGTGCCTTTGTTCCTTATTATCATTCTTATTATCGAAGACTACCCTCTTTGTTGGTGAGAACTTCACTGCTGCTTAATCCAATGCTTACCAGATTATAAAAGCTTGCAAATTTAACCCGAGAATGAGGTTGTACATTTACTTAAACAGTCCTATATAATAAAAGGAGTTACAAATTACCTGTATTTTGTCACTGGACGCTGGTAGTGTTGAAACAACTGTTATTTGGTTCTCACTGCTGACGTCAAAAATTATTATCTAAAGTGAGACAATAATTACTGTTAGAATTTGACTCGTGTTGTTTGAATTCACAAGCTCTACGATTAGTTATCAACAACTAAATATGGTTGACGACCAAAAAACATAGTCTTTGACCATAAAACATAGTCTTAATTCATACACGTTACAGAAAAGCTGAGTGTCCAACATGGGTGTATACAAAAAAAAAGATCAACTTACCCTACCGCGCATATCGTCGGCACGAGGGGAACTGCTGGCAATTTCTGCAAAGAGAAAATTATAGACAAAGCTTAACTAATGATATATTTCTTACTGATAATCCTTGCATGAGCACCGATGTTACAATTGAAAATTAATAGGTGAGTAGATAAGTAAACAGATGAATACCGGAAATGACCTAATTAACACAAACTATCTATTAGACGCCTCATATCTACTAGTTGCCCAGGCAAATTAGGGTTTTAGGATAGACGCCCCTTTTTGTTAAACGCTCCGTATCTAACAAACGCCCTCCAAAAGTTTTTATTTTTGCTCTCTGTTTACAAACTGTGGGTTGCGTTGCAACAACTATGTCATTTTTCACGACTGACACTGCACTTATTGCAGATATTTGTTGGTATTCCTTTGCGTCTGTACAAAAAATGGAAGGCGTCGCTTAAAAAGTGCTGCTGAAACCATTTTTTCATTGGTATTTTTAGAGCTTTCAGGCCTTTTCCAACACTTCTATTCGACTATAAATGGATAAAAGTGCTTACCTGACCATTTTTAAAGTTCCCGAAATAAGCTTTCAATATAGTGCATTTAGTGCGAATAAAATTCAAAACATACTACGGCGATTTATGACGTCACATGGTTTGAAAGGACTCCAAGCTGCTCTATACTAGAATTTATAGCGAATTAGTGAGTTTTTTGCTCAAACACTGAGCCACCAGCCATGCCAAACTTTGCCATGATCGTATGAATTTGACTGGACAAGTGAGACTGATCTCCCACCTTTCAATCCATGTGAGGTCACACATATCTAAGGAGTTTAAAATGTCTTCGTAGCTTTGCCGCTAAAATAGACATCTTGTCTTTGTAAATTCAACGCCGCAAAATTTATTTTAAAACTCACGAAAAGTGTCTAGGCAGAAGTTAAATGGGCCAAACTTTAATTTTAGATATTTTAAACTCGTTTGAAGACTTGCTTCAGTTGCACTTTAAGAAGCGTTAAGCTACTAGTTAACTGATTCTCTCCTATAGACGCCTCTTTAATATCTATTGGACTTCCCCTTAAAAGCAACAAAATCAACAAAAAAAAGGCCTAGGGTTTAAATGAACAAACAAATTTATAAGTAAGTTGACGACTTAGTAAGTAGATGGCGTTAATTTGTTTGTTAGCAAATGAACCATTTTTCGAAAAATGCCAATATAGTGGGGCAGCTGATCTATTTATTTTTTATCTATTACATTTGGGAAGCTTGTTATAAATACGGGTTTTTTTTTCAAGATATACGTACCTTCATTGTCTGTGCTCTTGAAATAACCAGATGTCATTGCATAACCTAAAATGACAGCAAACCGGTTCGAACACTGAGTTAGTTTTTAAACAGCAACTTAATGTAAGTTTGAAATATAGTCAACTCAACGTTTAAAACCCAGGTATTTTGAAGCTTTCACTCACTCCATCAAATGATTAATTCCCTAGTTTAAGTGTATCTATTCAAACCCAAGGCTGGTTCTACCGTATTTTCTGGACTGCGCACCGCAAACAACCCACGCCCCCACATTTTTATGACTTAGAGAAACAAAAGTCAACAGATAACCCGTACCTTTCTTCATTCACCACTCCTTCCATGTACATCATGACGCTTAACGTTTAAATCTAGCAGAACATTTCAATGAATTATGCTACAAGGGTTGTTCTTGTGTAGCAAGATCAACCTCAGAATCTAACAGATAACCAGCTCGATAGATTATAGCACCTTCTCCAATACAGGGTAAAATTAATAGATGACCCGCGGGTTATAGTCCAGAAAATACGGTATAGATAATAAACCAAGCTAAATTTGACTAAATTTTGCAAGTTACATAGAGGATATTACGTGGCCTTGCAGAGACTACGAATTTTAACGTCCAGTGGAGAAATGATAAGTAAGTGCAGCGAAACGGTGCAATATCATTTCAACACGAGAAGGTGAAATTTATATCTCCAATCGCTAGCGACCATGCAATTTTCTATATTTTATACAAACTGCTTGCAGTGGGATACTGAGCGAGATCAAAAAAAAAATTCAAAATTTCAATGAATATTTTCTTTAGTGTTGTCAAAAAAATAGTTTGCACACATTATTTTATAACAAAGAATTAAAAAATACGTACAAAGATCTCAAGGTTTCATTTTTCATAAGTCTTTCAGAACAAATATAAGAGAAAGAAAATTTTTTGCAAGCGATATTTTCACTACCTAATTTTCGTATTTTATATAGTTGTGCGAAAATACTCAAACCTCATTGGCTAAAATTGGGTATCACCACACGTGCTGATAAAAATCGCATACCGAACGGTTGGGTTTCATCATTTTGATGTCATTCAATATCCACCTGCAGTTGATCATTTAATAAAATGTATCTAAACTGTTTACTTACCCATATAGTCTCCATATCTAAGGGGGCCTAAACTTCTCTTCTCAGGGAAAAGATACTCCTTTTGTGTGGCTGAATTGGGTTGTGTCGATGCAATGCTACCTGTGTCAAGCAATCCACAACAAAGTATTATATTATCAGCTGATAGAAAAGTTAAAAGCATTATCATGGGCGACGGAAGCAACAAATTATTGGGAGAGGTGGCACAGTGGAAATTGTAATAGTATTTTTATAAAATCTGAAATTCCTATTCAAAAGTTTCTATTGTTAGCCAGAAATTATTGCCCCCCCCCCTTCCC
>JAOBRD021027043.1:0-28335 GCA_027575215.2 Hydrozoanthus sils | reverse complement strand
ATGGGCTTAACCCCGTGGGAGGGGGGAGGGGGGGGGCTTAAAACCGAAAGGGCTTTAACGCGGGGTATTTTGTTCTACCTGTAAGAAGAGCGCCATATCCGAGCCACTTCACTTTGTTTCCATGCTCGCCAAAATAACTGACAAAACCTATCAGAATCAGGCCTGGAATGTCGTTTGCCATGGTGATGATTCCCATGTCTTTGCTGGTCATTTGAAAGCGTTTTTCGATAGTTGGTATCGTTTGATTTAAGTAGCCAGTCGTAAAAGCTGAAAGTAGATTGGTGTTAATCATCCAAGAAATATAACCAATTAGTCGGTTCGATGAACCAAATGTTGTGCACATATAAGTAATGGCCCCTGTCAATGGAGTGTATGATAAGCTTTGAATTTGCCGCTAACACTATTGAACTGTATAGAACATGTAAGATTGAGTGATTGAAACACTATTAGGAGAATTCAAATGTATGATGCGTTATTAATTTGCATGGCCTGGAGAACATTAATCTTGATAACTGTAAGACAACCAGAACCCGAAAATTGTTTTTTTGATAAAAAATTCCAATAGCAAAGTAGGCCATTCCTCAACAACCATTTTGATTTACCGGATTCGGATTTGGCGAACTAAAGAGGAAAAATAGAGACTACTCGCAGTCTAAACTAAGCTTCACATTGTTTCTCATCATTGGGTGCATTCCTGTTGTAAGTTTTCCGTAGAACAAATTGTTTGCCTACATAACAACTTAACCAGAATCGTTTTAAAGTGCTTGCTTAGTCTAGCTGTGGTTTTTACCTTTCAATATGGTCAGCAGACTCAAGGAAACCAGAAACGATCTGGGGCCGTTGATAACTTGAAGGAAACTGGGTCGAAACTTCCCCCAACCAAATTTAACTTTTTCATCGATTTTTTCCACCATTTTCTCCATCCTTGCTGTAAAGATAAATTTCAGTGTTCTCAGTTTTAAATATATTTAGGTTGAATTTAGCAATGAAACTTTTGTAGTGCATTTCGGGAGATGGATCAATTAAACTACTAACGCTTAAACTTAGTAAATGTTTTACGTACGCTTTTGCTATAACTATGTATGAAGGACGTAAAAACTGCTCAAACATATCAAGTTGGCGATCTTAACAAAAGTTTTATAAGAGACTCTTTTACACGAAACGTTTTCGACTGAAAAAATTGTCCACTTCTGGTTGGCATTGGTTCTGAATCCGACCCAGAAATTTCCTCAAATTTCAATATTACTACAGAAATATTACTTAAGTTTTATTTTAGTTAAGCGTCTTTTCATTTTCCTCAGTCAAATTAGAAACCTTATCTAGTCGATCCATAATTCGTTTTTCATAAATAAGTGTTCCAAGTATTTTTCTTTTTATTTCACAAAATAATTTGGCGAATTTGGAACAAACTGTGCCGAAGAATTTCACAGCAATTTCAAAGTGTGATCTTTGTGCACTGAATCCATAGAAAAGCTTCTGAAAATCATGTTTTTGACAACACAGCAACTTCCGAAAAAGAAGACCTTTTACAGTGACTCGTTTTTAGGTCTTATGTAACAGCATAGAATTGATTTAAAAGTGCTAGCTTTTACTGAGTGTAGTTTGTAAAATAGCACAAATGCTTGGGTCTTTGCATTCTGTTAAAAGGAAATACTAATCGACTGCGGTAAGGGCATTTGCGGCCAAGTGTATTTGTTTCAGTTACACAAATTAAACATTGAACGTTTCGTGATTAGAAATTCTAAATGGCACCTAAGTTAAACAGATGCCTTCACAAAAACAAACATTCGTGAACAAAGCTTCTCTTAGCTTAATCAATCTCTCATCTCTTAAGCAGTTTCAAATTGTTAGTCATACCCAACCGAGCTGATGACGTAAAGAAAAACTACTACAGTAAACATGCAGCTTGTTAGGAGATTCTTATGTAGGCCGGAATCATCTCAAAACAGTTCCGAAAAATTGGTTTTGAAAATTATGCAAGGTCACAATTTACAAATAGGAAGGTACTGGAATCTAACTATATCGGAAATCGAGTGAAAAAAATTGTGTTGTTTATCACATAGTGCAAGTGTTTAGCACAGGGAAGGTTATTTTGAAATTCAGGTTCTGTGAGACGCCTCCCGTACCACATCATCGGTATGTAAACAGCATCAGAAAAAACAAACCTTATTTCATTGTCGACGTTCATTGCTTAGTTAGCTGATCACAGAGGAGCACGACAACCGAGAAATTAAGTTTAAAATCCCAATTAGTTGGGATAGACCACTTGGCTAAGTATTTGTAAAGGCGAAATACTGCACAAAATTCCGGTCAGTTGTTAGAACGAGCCGGAACTTCTCAAATACCTCATTATTTGTAGCGCGCCCTAACCGCTAAGTCTTATTATAGTTCAAAAACACATACACGCCTTTATGAATCACACCTCACGTTGCTTTCAAAGAGAACAACGAATTCATTTTGAGTTAAACCAAGCGCCTCTTTTGTTTGAACTGCATGGTTTTGGCAAATTCGGCCGCAAACTGTTCACAATGAAAAACTCATTATGCAAATACTACAGGAATTGATGCTTTGTCGTTAAAATTAAACTTACCTTCTCATTTTGAATCGACGTTATCTAATTTATCAATATTGAGCTACTTTATGTGCTTCGTGGCCACTGAATAACGCAATCAAGAATTTTTCTAAACTACTTACAATGAAACATGTCCTTTCGTCACTATCTTTGCAAAATGCCGCGTCTGAAGTCGCTCCTCAATGAACTGGTGTCACCCTCTCAGGGCGGGACGGGGGTTAATCCAAATAAAACATGTCCTTCGTGACAAACAACGTTCATCACGAGACTAAGGGGCGAAGAAAAAGGTCTCTCGGGTAAGCCAATCATACATAAGCTACAAAGATTCTAAAATTTGATCTGAAATCATGCATGTTTTTGTCGACACTTGTTCCCTTAGCTTTACACTTTTAGACAAAAAAACAGTTTACGTTAGTTTGAGAGCGCAAAACGTCCCAGATCTCGCTGATTATCTGGTTTAAAGTAGCTACACGAAATGCGAGTATCAGAAGCTAGGATGGGTTAAATGAAAGCTCTTCTATTGAAACCATTGTTAGCATATTTTTAAAGTATCAAGAGAAAACTGTTTCCAGTGAAACTTTGGGTATGACCATCTCCGTCAGAATTTATCAACACTAGTAATTGTCGTCCGATACGGCAAAGGCCAGTGCTTAACTACGCTGAGACGCGACTTGCAAACAATGTCGCGTCAAGGCCAAGTCCCAAAGCATATAAGAAATTCGTATTTGACCCCGTTCATTATTCGGACATTATCAATCAGCCGTGGACATTATCCTCCGATATACCAGCCGCCAGGAGGGGATTATTTACTAAATAGACAGTGAGTAGGTTAGCCAATAACGTTGCAGTGTTCGTGATAATATGCTAGTTCGTTTCTGCTAAAGATGGATGGAATAAACTCAAGCCACGTGGTATTTTTATTCATGGTTGCATTTTCGGTTTATACATGATTTTTGAGCAAAAGTTTATGATCTCCTTCTAACTAACTGAAAACGGGTTTGAAAAAAGTTACACATTTGAAGTTTGAATTATTGAAATTAAAGTTACAATATCAATCTTCAACCAAATACGAAAATTAAAAAACCCAAACTGAAATAGAAGAAAATGTAAAAACAAATGTTTGTTTGCTTCACTTTTGTTTAGTTTGCAGTTTTTCCGTATGCCAATAAAAACTTTAAAGTTTGATGTTTGAAGTGGCAAATCTCTTTCAATGCAAGTTTTACTACCACGGCAAGCAAAAACTCGAAAAAGCAAGTATTAGAACGCATGAAAAAATCAATAACAGCAAGATTTGTTTGGAAAATGATATTGGATTTATAATTCTGCAATAAATACTTTTAAATAGCTAATGATAGTTTTTCAAATAGAGCGTTTTGACATCATATATTTTTAACCAAAATTCATTGTCATCTCTTTTGTGTCTCAATACATATTCATTCAAAATTCCTTTAAAAGTATCATCTTATAATAAATAATATGTTTTGTAATTGCCTTATATTTTTGATAATAACTACTAAGTACATTCTTTTATTGTAAAAGTCTATTAAATAATAAAGCTATATTGCCTGATTAATTCTGTATTGTCCATCTTCCAAGAGCTCTTTAACATAGTGTCAAGTATAGCAACATAAACGTTTTCCATATTCCAAGGCCCGTTGCACACGAACCGAATTTTGTTGGAAGGCCCCGAAATTTATTTTCCCGTCCCATTTACCCGTCTAGGTTTTTTCCCCCGACAAGAAGTGCATATGTATGATCTGAAAACGTCGCCCGGTCAATTCTCGGTTTGTTTGCGGCCGATCTGACCAAGTCTGTTGTGAACAGTACTTGATTAGGCCAATAGTCATTCAACGAGCATTGTGCAAGGTTCAGGATGGCGGACACTAGATGTGGAGTTGAAAAGAAACCAAAGCATTACTCAATACTCTGTTGGACCCACTGACCAAACAAGAAATAGGCCCGTTCAATCAAAATCGTGCTCAAATTGATGCTGACAAAAAATCGGAACTTTTCCGAAAAATGCTCGTATGTATCGAGCTATTCTCTATTGCTGTTGTTGTTGTTTACAATTTTAATCCGATACGGGAATCACCAAAAACCAGGATGTTTTGTGTAAGCGCGATGTTCTTGTTGCTTTCTTTGCTCGTCTGTCGGCCCTGATGGCTGCAAACATATCACTAGGAGACCTCGTGTAGTATTTATTAGATGCAAACGTATCAAATCCATTAGGCAACTGAACATGATGGAATACAGTTTCACTTCCTCTGTTATTCTAAACAAAATAAAACGATATCCAATTTAGCTAACAACACCAATTTTTATCATCATATATTACATTGAATTGTATTGTTATGTATTGTATTGTACTGTATTGTATTGTATTGTATTGTTTTGTGTTGTATTGTATGATATGGTATGGTATCGTATCGTATCGTATGGTATCGTATCGTATCATGTCAAGGCATGGCATGGCATATCATGTCACATCATGTCATGACATAACGTGACATGGTATAGTCATGACATGAATGACATGACATGAAATTACATGATATGACATAACAAGATACAAAACAACATGTCATGTCATGTCTTGTCATGTTATATTATATTGTAATATATTGTGTTTTTTATATCATATAAGTTATATCATATCATATAGTAATATATAGATGCTGCCATTTCCACTTACCGTTCCTGCGAGTATTCCGCTGGAGTCAATGCTGAGATAGAAGTTATTCCTTGGGTTGTACAGATGAACCAAGCCATGACCGACAGATTGGATTTGTAAGCTACCTTTTGCGTGGAGAGAACAATTAAAACAGGTCAGATAGGGGACAAACATTACAACCCAAAATTTGAATACTAATTCCACATATATAGTTGTTACCGTAGAATGAATAAATAATTGTTATACATCAGTAAAAAGTGAATAAAAGTTTGATGGAAACTATTGGTATTATCCACTTCGCAAACCTGTTGAAAGGTTGCGTTGCGGTAATTTTGTTAAACAAAGCTATTACTGAAATGCAACACAAATTGTTTTACTTAAAACTGAACCACGTTATACTCAACTAACACCCTACTCACTTTGCTTTGAAGACCCGCTGACCAAACCGCTGTCGTCAATTTGCAGCCAACTTTTTGATTTAAAGCAAAATATGAAAGCAGTAGACACAATCGATGGTGACAAAGGATTTGTTGATACCGGGTTAGACTTGATCTGGGACTTTCGATATCTCCGAATTAAAGGAGACGGTGGTGTCTGACTGTTGAGCGGTTTTGAGGTTGAAGCTCTAAACAATGCCGCCATAGCAACCACAACAGCTGCTACCTGTGGAAAGTAATTATTTAATGAATATTTTGATCTTTTGCAGGTTAAGTACACACATAAGTTTGGTGGAAGTATTATGACATATTTCTAACATGAAGGCAAGATGAATAAGAGATTCAATTGTTGAGAAAGTCTGGATCTGCCAAATTGTTGAACATCGTAAAATCAATTTATTTTGCCAAACAGCTACAGCAATATAGTAATCGTCTTTTTCCTGATAGGGATAAAGTAAAGTTGCATATTTTTATTTTCTTTAAGTAATTCTAAAAACCTACAATGAAATAATAAAAGTTAAGGCAAAGCAGCAAAATGCAATTAAAGCTAAAACTTAGTGCCCAAGAAGATAATCATTTGCTCTTATATTAGAAATCAGTTTTTGGTTAGTTTCGAGCTTTAGTTTTAAATTATTATCAAGTTAACAACCGCTCTATGTGAATATAACGTCTGATCCATAAAAAACATTCAACTCTAATAATAACCAAACTCAACAAAGCATCCTTTGTTTACTTTGTGTAATAACCCCACGCGTTCTGACGAGGTCATTGTCCGCTATTTTTAAGTCATTTATGACATCAAGATTCATGCGTAAACAGGCAAAGTCCAAAACGTTTTAACCAGAAAGCTAAAATCTAATTCAAACATTTTTTGGGTATATTGTAGATGTGACATACTAGGCCTTCCTTATTTGCTAAATCTGATAAGCACGGGAATGCGATTGGCACAAAATTAAGCTAATCTGCAACTAATCGAATAAAACAAACAAAATGAATCTTTTTACAAATGAAATTCTATTTTCTTGCAATTTCACACACACGGAGTGTGAAGGATTGTGTTAGCAACAAAGATAGAATCTTCTTTTGTGGGTGAATAAAAACAAAGGACTATTCCAAAAGAGAACTAAATTATAAAAGGGGTTTGTATACTTGGTTAGATTAAGTCTAAACGTGGCGAAATTTTTTCCTAGTCCTAAACCATAAGCTGCTGTGTGAAGATCAATTGCAACCGTGTTACTTGAAAACCTACCTTGTAGAGAACTTTTGAGTACATTTTTACTTGTTCCAATTATTTTGAACTTAACTGCATGAATACGCTTTGAAATGCTGAATAAAAGGTTTTTGCTTTGGGTGCTCACCAAGGAGATGTATCTGTCTGATTCTTTTTTCGGCAAAAGCGAAGGTGAAATGTCGATCTTAGCTGAGTGAGGCAACATATTCATTACGATTGCTTTTATAGAAAAGCAAGTTTGGGCGTTTCCTGAGCAACTATTTAGAAACAAACACTATCTTCGTTGAAAGTTGACGTAATTACATCGGCTTGTTTCGATTTAAGACTAGAACAGTGCTCGCATTTTTGGGAATTTGCACTAAATGGGAAGACAAATGTAGGAATGTATTAACAGCAGTTGCAAAGCCGTTCTAAAAGCCGTCTTCTGTGTGAGTGCAACGCAGGATTTCCGCTTACCTTTCTGCTGGCTTACTGCAAATTGTTCTGTTTAACGAGCAGCACGAACAAGTTCGATCGAGGTGATACAGTGGTTTACAACGATGGCGGCCTCGTTTATTCCTTTGACGAAGATGCTTCTCTCGTCCGTCGCGATGGTGTATGAGGTTTGTTTTCTTGTTAAATGAATCGGTTTGTCTTAGCGAAAGAGAATAATGCAGACTTGACGGTACGGCTTAAATACTTTCCTTCACAACAACTCAACTCGTGTCATTTAGCTATCTTTAATTGCACACTTTCTTTTGTGATGCAAACATCCGAGTTAACCAGCAAACAATACAACCGACAAAGCGAGACAAAATATTATTAAAGCCGAAAATCAATTACTAAATTTAACTTCTAAACTACGATAAGCGTTAAGCAACCATTAGTTTGACGGTGGGATTTGTGATTACTTTGTTTTAGAATTAGCATCTTAGTGCTTGTTTGCAGAATTTCAAATTTGTTTACATTTAAGCTTAAAATGTTTTGGGTTTGTAACGTCCTCCAATATTTTCATGTGTTTATCATCCAGTCAATATCTATTTTAAATGCATTATTGTATTGGGCAGCTCCGCATGAACGAAGCAGGAGACAAATCCATTATCAAAAATTTTGCCGGTACGATCAATCAAAATTCTGAGCAGGAGAAAGCGCCCCATGCCGTTCGTTCTTGTCTCTTTTTATCAAATTCCAGCAAATTCGCTGTCAAATTAAAACAACTGTGCATTCTGATTGTGTGGGCTGTTACGTCCGATAAATCAGAGGAATTCATTTCAAATTCAACTCCTACGGCTAAATCAATTCAAATTTTTTAAAAAATTGTAGCACGAAGTCAAGTCGAAACATCAACACATTTTTTCTTTGGTGTGTATATCCAGAAGATTAAATTTAATGCGCAAACTATCGAGATCAATTCAATAGCAAAAAAAGTTAGCCAGCAAACGAACAACGATTGAAAGCCTCGCAGTAAGAGTAACATAAAAATTGAATAAAAAAAACACAGATGAATACTCACTATTGAGGATACAGCAGCTCCTAAAGAATTCGCGACGACTCTGTTCCTTGATGAGGTCAATAACGAGGGGGAAACGTGGGATTGTTAAGCAAATATATGGCGTCTCGTTCACGTTCTTTAAATTCCTGTGAAACGTCCCCGAAAGCCACACTATTTCAGTCTAAAAGTCCTGGATTTTATTAAAAGCGTTCACTAGAGGGGCGTTAGAATGATACAACAGCTAGTCTGAAGTGGCCTGAAAAGGGTAAAACAAGAAAAAGAAAAATTGTAGGGACGCCAATTTGACTCACCGTTCTTGTTGTTTGAGTATTTACGCCTTAATATTCTAGGCTCATTTCAAGCTTGCTACATAAGATAAAAGGGTTCGAATCAAGTTTTAATTTTAATTGCTCGTGCTTGTGTTATATGCACTTCTCTTCACTTATTTTGCTACTTTCCTCTTTTGTCGCGTTTGTTTTATCTTACGCCTATCTTATTTTACCAAAGTGTGAACTAAATTTCTACAACAGTTTCTATCACTAATTCTTTGTTCACCAATTTGAGAAGCAGGTAAATTCTATATAAATCACTGCAATTAAATGTTGAAAGTCAAGGCTTAAAGCTCGAGCTCTTGTCACTTGTGGAACAACGGGGTTAATTATTCAGCACATATTTGCATTCACCTGAAAACTTTAGAAAATTTGTTCTAGATGAATTGGATAAAAATGAGTGAACGTGAGAGCAAGTATGAAAAACTGCATCAATGAAACAAACAAACAAAAAATAGCAATAAAGAAACAAAACTTTTTCTGCTTCCTTTTTTTCTTGTTTTTACTGAGTACATCAGGCATCATGCTTGTTATAGTATTCTACGTCTGTTATAGTTACCTGTTCAATTAAAGTAATTAAGCATACATAACCCGAAATCCAGTTATCAGTTAATTTTGTTTTCATTTTTTTTATTTCTTTGAAAGCTGCAAGAGACAAGTGATTTCAGTTCAGCTTCGTTAACAGTGGCAGCCTCCGGGTTCATCCGCTGTATGCGTAACATCAAGGAAAAAGCATCGATCTTGGCGGAGAGCCTAGCATAGCAAGTACTTCCGACGACCAGTTCTCAAGCATGGATATTTCCTGTTGACAAACCAGAAATGTGCATTCTAGAACCAGCAAACCGACACATACTTGACAGTTATTCACCAACGTTGAAATGATAATAGATAAAATACCAATTTCCCCATGTAAGCATGTTGCCAGCAACCACAATTTGTTTAGCGATGGCATCCAACATCCAGGGCATCAGAGCGAATGGGATCCGACATCCACTGGTAAGGCATCCAGCATCCTCATTTTTTAGCGATAGAATCCAACATCAAGAGCATCAGAGCAATAGACCCTTTTCCAGTTCCAGGTACCGCTGCATGATAAAAACAGACAATCGGTGCACGTACTCAGGGTAAGCCTCGAACTGAAGTAAAATATTCACAAATTCCAGCGTGGAGGAATGGAATTTTAAAATAAAACAATACACTGAGTTGTGAATAACACCTTTTCTCCCTGGAATTTGTGAATATTTTACTTCATTTCGAGACCTGAGTACGTGCGCCTAGTCTATTTTTATCAGCGGTACCTGGAACTGGAAAAGGGTCTATTGGGATCCGACATCCACTGGTAAGGCATCCAGCATCCTCATTTTTTAGCGATAGCATCCAACATCCAGAGCATCAGAGTGATTGGGATCCGACATCCACTGGTAAGCCATCCAGCATCGTCACTTTTTAGCGATGGCATCCAACATCCAGAGCATCAGAGCAGTCGGGACCCGACATCTACTGGCAAGGCATCCAGCATCCAGAAACAAGATCCAGCAACCATCGAATCAACGATCTAAGCATCCGACATCCAGAGGGTAGGGATCCGGCAATCACTAGAGCTCAGGACGCGTTTACCTGGGGCGAGCACCAAATGACATAATAGGCCTTATGCATGTTTACCTACACCCCCAATCATCGCTTTCGAATCACGAAAGTCTGAATATTTTCATAAATCAAATCCCAAAGCCTCCACAAATAAAAATAATTTCTTCGTGAGCATGGTTTGCACGTAAAAAATGCTCTGACCTATTTCTTGAATACAAGGCCTTGGGGTGAAATTGACTAGATTGACATAAACTTGCACAAGGCCCATTTTGTTTCAGGAGGTGGTTCGCCAGAGCGCAAAGTAAGGTCCGTAGACTTAAAAAGGCGCTAAAAATAAAATTTAAGGATTAAACATGGCAGAAATTATGTGTGTTTTTGTATCTTGAAAAGGTGTTATACCACACGTGCTCAGTTGTCATGGCAAATAGATTCTGTGTTTCAATGCTAAAAAAAGATGCGATCCATGTTATAATGGCGTCTGACCTTATTAGACTGATCGCAGCTTTTACTTAGTAGAGTAGAAAAATAAACTATTCCTGATGATAAAAAAAGCTCAAAATATTTCTTTAAGGAGGCAATTAAGTCAAACTTTCTAAACTTTTGCTGATGCCACTTTTAATTCTTATTTATTCGATTTATTTAACTTAATTTCCTTTCTCTTTGTTCATTTTTTAGTTATTTTGGTTTAATATATAAGTACCATTCCTCATTTGCGCGACCAATGTCAATGTGATTTTTTACTCGTGAAAAACTGACTTTGATTAGTTTGCTATTTAATTTCAGTTCACCAGTATCTGTTATTTTTCATAACTATAATTTATGAAAAGTAAAATGAACTTCCAAGACTAAGAGATACAAATAAACTATTTTTGTTTGTTTGTTTTGTAAAAAAACAACAGACTAACCTAGAAGGAACTTTGTCTTCTCTCTCGCATTCTCCTTCGTAGTGAAGTTTCAGCTTTTCATGCCTCTGTTTAGCTGTACATCGTGCGTACTCAAGAAAACAGAGGTTGTAGTACGTGTTCCTATTCGTGGCACAAACCGGCTTGTACTCCTCTTTCGTGCATGTCATTGGACATGACGACTGTACGGTTGCAAAGACTAAGACCATATTCAAAGATAAGTGGTGAGATTTTTGAAACGTAAACGGTGAAATCGAGATATAAAAAGTATTTGCATGAACGCTTGTATAAGCTTTTATCTATAATCACGCAATCTTTTATACGACAATGTCGAAAAACTTTCTGAAAGATTAAATTGAATTGTTTTTAGTAAGCCTTAATAAAGTAAATAATTCGCCCTCCCTCCCCCCTCCTTTTACAATTTTGAATTCACCGAATTTGGGGGAGGAGGGGGAGGATGATGGGGGTAGTGTTTGTACCAAAATTAATGAAGTGTGCCAAACATTTTTTCCAGGATTGTCGCTACACCCAGTATGGAGAGAATTTGCTCAAGAAAAAGTTTTGTTTTATCTGATTTTGTAAGTGTTTGTAACTTAGCGCTGTCGTAATCTTTTTTAAGCCAGAGAACAAAAGAACAAGTTCTAACAATTAAAGAGACAAAAGAATATTTTCTGAGCATACACTTTAAACATAATTAACACTACCTTAAATATCGGCCTCTATCCAAAATTACTGAAAAGTGCAAATTGTTTTATTTAGGAGGATAATTGAGAACAAAGTTTTCATAAGAAACTTTTTCTCATAAATAGCACGTAGAGAAAAGAGTTTAATCTATTAGAATATGATTTAGTGCTCACGCAACATCACTGACTCAGTACTCCGAATGTAGTAGAAAACGGTAACTACTAATTGCTGTATTTCTTACCAAGTAACTTCAAATCGCTGTACTTTACTCGAGGTACAGATGTTCCCTTTATTCAACGGATGCCCATGAAGTAAACAAAAAGAAACTTAGGCGTTTGAGACTGAAATCGTTAGCTCCAAAATTGAATTTTCTTTTAAAAATAGGAAAAGATATAAAGAAAAATTGACGAATCTCCTTTTCGAAGTTGAAGTTTTAGCATTTAAGAGATATATTTTCTTAAAACAAGAATAAGTGCTACATGCACTGGAACTTCCAAACTCTGATATGCAAAACCTAATTTAAATACCTTCGATTTCTTGTCTGTTTCGTAAACAAATGCGCTTATCGTTAGAATACAGAGCTTTTGTCCCAATTTGAACCAAGTGAATGTTTTATCGTTGGCTAGATCTGCTTAAAGACTGACAAGAGACGTTCTTTCATTAGAAACACAAAAAAGAAACGTGCTGTTTTTATGCATGCAATGTTTTTCTTTCTGCAAAGGCGTTCGACAATTCGTCAAACAGTATTTGAAAGGCTTTGTAGTACAAAAAGACTGTATGAAAACTTGATTCCTCAGTCGTAAATTAAATAGAAATCCTCGATGCTGCAAACTGAAGTTACTAATTAATGGTAGCTGTTGTTTCCCAGCGTACACAAGAGTAAGCTATAGTTTGTTGGTGTTATTAGCATTTAGATTAATTTTAGGATATTCGTTTTTCTTGAATTAGAAAATGAAACCAATTTCTTTTTCGATCCTTGCTCGCCGTTCATAGAAAGGCCGGTGTAGATATATGCCTGGAAATAAAGTTCCATGGGCAATATGAGC
Organism: Hydrozoanthus sils; assembly: GCA_027575215.2. NCBI lineage: Eukaryota > Metazoa > Cnidaria > Anthozoa > Zoantharia > Hydrozoanthidae > Hydrozoanthus > Hydrozoanthus sils. Next base: position 15,405 of record JAOBRD021027043.1, on the reverse strand, counting down.
TTGGTTCGTTTTTACAGTCTTTAATGATAAGCGATCTAAGTGTTCTCTCCTTTTCCTTGAAACAATTTATGGGGATTACGGATTTGTTCCTTAAATAAATTCACTTTCGTTTCGTGTCTTAAATTTCAGTCTCGTGTCTAAGTTCTAAACAGCACTGAACGTTTCATGGTGAGGTCGGTACACTTAGAAAACGGTTTTGATAAGTGCCAGCGAAATTGCTCAAAAATTTACATTCAGTAAAGATAAACAGTATTGTCTTTCAACAACAATATTTTTACCTAGGATGAAAAGCGTTGATAAGATATTGCTACGAAAGCTCTCCCTTTGGGTTGAAAAGCTGATTGAAAACATAATACAGAGAGTATTTGTAACATTCATGACATCGAGGGCAAAATTCTTCTTTCTCCGCGGTACCCCAAGATTCGGAAGAAAAAAGTAATGTCCATTATTTGTTACCTTGAAGAAGTAAGAACGAAAGTAAATGAATTCGTCCTTTTGCCGTTGGTTTCATGTCCAAGATGTTTCCACCAGACTAAATTCAGAAGCTTTCAGCTATACTGAACCCCGTAACAAAATCATGTACGCGTAATGATTGAGGGAATATAAGTTATAGTATTTGAACTACAATGCATCCGTAGGCGTCTCACTATAATAACCACTTTTTAATTTGCTGAAATTAAGATGTCTTTATTCATTGGTTCACGCTTTATCTCCCACAAGGGATTTCATAGTTGATACATTCACGTCATCATTTCAACTAGTATATAACATATTTACAAAAGCATCGCCAATATACACAATTATTCAGCAGCCAATAAAGTCTAAAGAGAACTGCATTTAAAAAAAAGTCTCCGTTGCTATTATGTAGAAAACATATCTTAAGTTTTAACATAAAAAGCAAAAGCTCAAAGAAATTAACTCCCATTAAGAAATTAGTTGACATACCGTTTGATATTGATGGAGAAATCCAATGGTAAATAAGAATTATTCTAAGTTTGGCACTCCGTGATGTATTTAGTGTGCACAGTTAACCGTGAAAAAAGACGGCCTTCAGGCAAGTAGCTTCGGAATTTTGCATGTCCGATTAACATTCACTTCAGTGTTGTCTTCCTGTTAAACTGGTCATTCACTACCTTAACTAAAATCAATTCTCATTTCTATCGAGCCCTTTTAGCTAACTGTCATAGTTCGGCAAAACTAGAGTAAATATTAGACATTAGGAAGGATGGCTTAAGCGTTTTTGAATATCTTTTCCAAATACTTGCATTTACGCCAGCAGTATTTTTATCAAAAGTCAAACAAGTACAAGGAGGAACAAGCCTCAAACCGATTAGCTATAAAACTATTTCAACAACAACAGAAAGGGTCTATTCATAATTCCGCCTGGCAAAAATATATGTTAAAAATTGTATAAGTATTCCTAAAGTTTTCGATCGTACGAGCATCTTCAGAACTAAAACTGTACTTCAACTCTGAAGAAGATCTTATGACCGAAAACGTTTAGTTTTTTAAGAGTATTTATGCAACTTTTACCTATGCTTACAAAAAGCAATTATTTATCTGTGGTAAAATTAGAGCGTCCATCTGTTGAAAGGGTTCTGATTGCGAGACTCATAATTTATAGGTACCATTCACCACGAAGACAAGATAACTGAAAAATAACAGCAAACAGTACTATAAAATATAGCTGATTATAACATGCTGTAGGAACTCATCACTGAGTCTGTAAAGCATTGCGACAATAGCAGAAGTACAACAATTATATGGTGTTTTTTTTAACTTTTTTAGATCTTCACCATCAGAAACTGGGAGTATTTATGTAATCTGTTTGTTTTAGTTCCTTTCTTCATCCTTCCATTTTTGCGAATAGCGAGAAACAGGTTTCCGGGGACGTTCTTATGGTGTCTTTTGGAGGCAAAGGTGAAGTAACCAGACCCCAAGTTCAAGTTTGCAACGAATACAGTGTCTTCATTAGTTGTATTCTGCGAATGAACAGTATAAAGTTTAAAAAATTAGTAAATTGTTTCAGATAACCACTCCGTATTTTCTATCAAACAGATGTGCCCTTTAACAGTTTTGGTGCAGAATTAGGGGAAAAACATATATAGGTTTTAAAAGGTAAAACAATATAATGGTAAATTGTATCAACAGGTTCTTTTCAAAACAGGCCTTTTCACCTAGTTTCAAGCAACAAATTATTCCCTCTTTCAAGCCTCATGCTTAAAAAGAAAAGCCATTCACGGCGAATGGATTAATAACCACATTCAAACCCGGATAAAATAGTCATTGTCAACTCACAGCTCCAAGAGTCTTAACATCAAAAGGAATGACATAACAGTGAGTACTTTCGTGATGTCGGTCATTAAATAGCTTCGTTTTCGCAAAAATACATTTTCCAAGTTAAAACACAAGGCCGAAGAAAACATTTTGAGGAGCACCTTCGTAAAGTTCCAAATTCAACTAAAATCTTATGCTAATTAGTTTGGACAGCAGGTTCAGCCACAAGAATAAAGTTGCTTATCTATCACAATGGTAGACTACGCCTGGAAAGGTCAACCATGCTTCATTGACTACAGTGGATTATCCTAAACAATATCTTTAAGTAACAACGACCAAGCATTGCTACATGTTAATAATTTATTGGTCAGTGAGAAAACTCACAACTCAACCAAGAAATCAAATCAATCTTACGATAGAGGTGCAAAGATATATTAAGCTTACTAAATAAACCTGAAATCCTTGCTAAAAAGTTGTTAAATTTTACACAGACAAATGCTTTACATCGAACACTGTGGCGTGCGGTGGGAGTGACACTTGAGTTAATAGACCATTTTTACGCAAAAACAAATCAAGAAACTGTGGCCAGCATCAAATTCAGCACATCCGTATTAGCAAAACTGCAAAGTTTCGTCAACATTCCCCAAAACTAATGCAAATATGAAGTTTTGAAACTTGGTCTTCTGCCCTAATTATTACCGGAGAAATGTATGGTAAAAACATGGAAACAAGGCTTGACGGGCATCGATGCCCGTCCACTTTACTTTTCATTGTAAAATTATCCAGTTTCAAACCTTTATATCTCCGTCAAATTGCGGCCACTCTTTATGAAACTTTGTAACTTTACTATTATTAATGTGCTGAGATTGACTTTGGACTCGTTCTACCGATAAACTAAATATATTTCTATGCCATGCTAGCGTGATAAAGGTCTATAGTACTTGTAAAGAGTAAACGCTGCTTAGTTGAGGCAGAAGTAGTGGTGCTTTAAAAGGCGAACTAACAAGTATTATGTGAAGATTCATAACATGAAATACCATTAATCAATACTTGGTGGTTAACGACTACTGGGGTTTAACTTTTTTGTTCTTTCGGCTAATGTGATAATTTGAAAGGGCGGGCTCTCTTTGTGTTGTCAACATACCGAAGAGTAAACGATCCCATGTGCGTCATCGCTACGTATAATCCACTTTTAACTCCTTTAATTCTTCTGAGGAATCTACCAATGAAGAAATAGACTGGAGCTCAAGCTTTGCTGCAAATACAATGAAAAACGGGTTTTAATAAAAACTATTAGTTTTATCATTATGTTTACCTAATTTAAAGCAAATCCGAATGTATTTTACTCTAGATCATATTCAATTTCCCCTTAAGACGACTTAGAGCCTAAAACGAACCTTTTTTGCCTTGAAAGCTGAACGCCTTTTTTTATTCATTCATTAATTTATTTCTTATTAGTCAGTTTTGTTAGCGGCAGGGAAAAAGACACAGGGCAGAGTCCCAGTTGAATGCCAGCAACCCTTAAAAATGAGATACTGAAAAGATTTTAAAATTTTACAAGTTGATTAATAGGAAATGTGAAAAATACGAAATTACACACACAAAACTGTTTAAAACGGGAAAAAGAGAAATTAAAACAAACTTTATTTACCTTCTTCACGTTTTTCATCTAGTGTACCATTTACCATACCGTCATGAGAGATCTGCAAAAACCATTGAGATTTGCAGTACAACCTCGTCTTCCGTTTGCCAAAAGTGACGGAATTCGCTGATTGGCTAAGTCTTGCCTCTTCAGTCAGACACAAAAGGAAGTTGATTAGCGCTAGTGTTACTAGCACTCTGATGTGAAGACTTGAAAATGCCTGAAATATTTGAACATCCTTAATTAACAACTTTATTTCACTCAATTCTGTAGCAAGAGCTAATTATCTAGACTGCGAGTATTGCCTATTTTCTCGCCCCATGTAAGCGCGACCAGAGCACGGAAAAAACCTTTCTTGCAACAACTTTCAGAATATCAAATTTGGCCAAAGGCAATGGCGACTGTTTCCCTGTTTTTTTACGGTTTAAAAAAGTTCCGTTTCCGTGTTCCGTGTTCCGTGTTCCGTGTTTCGTGCATACTAAAAATGTGAAACTGTTAGTGTCGATTTTAGAAACATTTTTAATGACCGTTTCCGTAAAGTTCTAAATTCGACAAACAAATTAAATGAAATCTTTTAGACAGCAACTCAAACAATAAATTTGCTTATATGACATAATGTTGAGAGCCAATCATGCTTCATTGGTATGGTCATAACCTCTCCGTCAGTTAATCAAAATAAAACTATAATCAAGAAATCAATTTAACCTCGATATATGGCATATTCCTAAAGACCAGCGTAGTTCAACGCTTTTACGAAAAAAAGTACCAATTTCGATGCCAATTCAATTCCACTTTGTTATAGCCTTGAAACTCTCTGGCCTATCTATCCAGTATGCAGGCACACTTCCACCTATTTTCGATAACTTTTTTAGTCTATACACAAAAAAATAAATATGATACTAGACTAGCAACCAAAAAATTATAATATACTTAGGATTAAAACGAACAGTGGAAAGTTCAGTATTTGTTTTACCAGAGCTACAACATGGAATTCAGGTCAAGAATTCTTCAAGCTCAAGGGCTGTAATGTGTTAAGAAATTGCTTAAAAAATCGATCCTTTATTTGAGCATAAACATGATAACCAAACTGGTGTATTGTATGGACATTGTTGGTTTGTTTGTGTTGTTGTTGTGTGTTTTAAAATATTCTATTTTTTGCTACTTATAATTACCTACTTCCGAATTCGTTTAGGGCTCCAAGCAATATATGATGTGGAATATTTCTTTACCCAATGACCTAGCTACTTAGCTCGATTAGCTTATGCTTTTTCCTTAATAGCTTGTGCTCAATTTCTGCACTTTACCTCAGCATCAACTCTTGTAGCTACCTGAGTACAAAATAAGAACATTGCTGTTGTTGTTAACATTAAACTCTGTTCAGTTGAGGCAGAGGTAGCGGTGCTTCGAAAAGCAAACTAACATGAACTATTAAGGATTCATAACACACGAAATGCCATTAAGCAATACTTGTTGAGTATCGTTTTTTTTTGATACCCTCAAGTAATAAAGGGTTTAGCTTCTTTACCCCTTTCAAGTTTCAGCCGACAAGATACTCGGAAAGGCCAGGCCCTCTTTGGGTAGTTTATACACCGAAAAGCAAACAATTCCCCTTGCGTTCATTGTCATGTGTATTCCACTACTAACTCCTTGAGTTCTCCGAGGGTTCTACCAACAAAAAATAGACTGCCCAAGCTCAGCGCTAGCAATTTCATAATTATTTCAGTAAATTTATTAACTTTATCTTCCGGTTTGGCCAGTTAAAAATATTGTATTTTGAAAAATTATCTTTTAACTTTTTATCGAATATTTCTCAACATTACGTCTTCTTAACATACACTATTTATTTACACCACAAATATGAAAGAATTGCAGTACACACAATATGTATAATATTAATGAAATCAGGTGACCGAATTAACCAGCTATCTCAGCTCCTTTTCGTCTTTCCTTGTAGTTAACAGTTTTAGAACTTACAATGTATTATTTTAACTAATGTGAGAAGAGGGTTTTCAAACTCTTTTAGCAAAAATCCTATTTTATCCTTTGCTAGACTAAATCAGCTTTAGACACTTTGTCTTCTAATCTTGAATACTTTTCGATTCTAAGTGAGTAATATTTTAAATGGCAAGATTAAAATTAAATTTTGAAAAATATGAAAAAGGCAATATTTTCCTTTTATACTAACTTTAATGACGTTCTTTGGGGATGCGAACGCAATTTAAGCAATTGCGAAAAAAAGAAATTCAATCTTCAACGGGATTCGAACCTGTGACCTGCGATACCGGATCAAGTATAATTGACCTGCTCCCAACAGATGTGGCTTCATAGATCACTTAGTTAAAGCACTGCACTGTATTCCAGAGGTTACGGGCCCTAATCCCGTTGAAGCCTGAAATACATTTTTGTTCAGCCTTCTTTTTAATTACTTAAGATTCGTTCAAAACCTTCGACATCCTATCATAACGACATTGCGTATAACCGTGGTACAAATCATAATAATTATTATATTAACTTAAATTATGAGCTATTTAGAGGGTGTGGCCTTCATGAAAACAATGCGGGATGGAACCACCCACGAACTGCTTCTTTCCGGTTAGCGCTAACCGGAAGCCCCAAAAATAAGTTATTTTAACACTATCATAAAGATCTTTTCACACAACGTGTTACAGTGCTTTCGTCATTTCCTGTGGTTTTGTCCACGTGCAGCTCAAAATAAAGCGCTGTTTAGTCGTTGTAATTTTGTAACTCTCCTGAAGAAGGTTGCTGTATACAACGGAAACGCGTCGGGAAAATACAACAAAAGAGTTCACAAAATCTCAAGTCCTTTCGCTGCTCACTGGTTCTTATTTTTAAATATTGTTTTAAGATATTATAAAGATAGAAGCAATTCAACAAAAACATGTACTTACTGTCTTAAACAAACGGTTCATGCTCCTACTACTTATTAAAGTTGATTTTTAGCCGAGCCATGAAATACAACTAGCTAGATATCTGCAACGTTAGATAACTGTTGAAAAAATTGTTTACTACTTAGGCTGCTGCGACTGACAAAGAACTTTTAAATCCCTCATCATTAAGTACAACAGACACGTCACAAACTGCATGCTCTCGCCCTGGTTTTTTTTTTTACCATTTATTTCTTTAACATCATCACAATTCTACATGTGGAGGAAGTCACAAGTCTTCAATGCGGGATGTCGTGCAGTCTCGATCAAAAACATTAAACGATTATGTTTGGCTTATCAACTCAAAAACTAAATGTATTATTTTTCACTTGTGGCTTGCATTATTGCACGTTTCCTAACACTGTATCACTAACTCTTTTTCATTTTTGCAAAGAGGATTGTATACAAACTGGCCTGTTCGATAAAGCTAAAATTAATATAAGCTAGAAGACCACCCGAATTGAAACTATTTTGTTAGTTGCAAGCAATCGTAGTTTAAAGTTTTACTTACTCGAGAATCCTCAACTACTCTTGGGTGAACGTCTCATGTATTTGTTATTAAACACTCATCCGTTTCTTCTGATTATAAATAAGTTTGTTATACCATGGGTGACAAACTATTCCCTTTGCTTTCATTCACAGTTTTACATCATTTGCCTGATCGAGATTTACAACGTAACAGATGAAGGAACTAACGCATATAAAATACGCTGCAGTAAATATAAACGCGAGAAAGAGTAGCTTCCCTGTGATAAATTACAAGTCTAATAATAACAGTGGTGTGGTGGCATAGTTTAAGTAATGATAAAGATAATCATAAATAAATTGATTTATACTCCCAGTTCAGAGGTAGATGATGAAAATTAAGACTGTTGCATAAGGATTGCAAAGTAGATAATTGCGAAGCTTTGAGTTGAGGTCGGACACACTTGAACAGTTTGAAATATCAGAACTAACAGTTTTAAAAAATTTAGGACCTGTGTATTTTGTCGAAAACTGTCTCAATTTTGTTCTACAAAACGGGAGATAATAAGATTTAGCACTCCTGGTATCGCTATGAAATTCGATGGTCGTTGGAAAATAATTCTGAACCATCTATTGAGTATCTAGTGTCAGCTAAATTACAAAATTGCCATCATGACAACGTTTTCTCCACCTGTACAAAATGGCATCGAGATATAAGACAGTAATAGATGAAGACTACTGCCATCAAAATACGCTACAGAAAATACAAACACAAGAAAGAGCTCAGCTAAATGGCTGGGGGGTTTTCAGAAGTAGTTGGATGAAAACTTGTCTCGAGAAAAAAAATTGCGAAGATAATCGTTCCAGAGCAATTAGATAAACTACTCGAAAGTGTTTACGCCTTTGTATCTACGAGACGGAACAGACTATGGCATACTTGTGAGCTTATTCTTAAAGTTCTATTAAAAGAATAATTACTAAGTGAAATTGTTCCATGATTCATTTGACACACGAAATACCGAACGCTACTGATACCATACAAAGCAAAAACTTTCCAAAAAAAACACATAGAATATTTTCATTTTTGTACTTAGTTATTCTAAGGACAGTTTGTTAAACTTTGTTTAATTAATTCATTAATGTTCTACTATGTTCAACAATATTTTTTCTTAACCACTGTAGTGTGACGGCAAGTTCCGTGTTGACTATAATCTATTGACCACGCTTTCTGGTTTCTTTCCAGGTTAAGCGTGGTAACTGGAATACTCCATATATGGGAAACTTCAAACACAAAAATGTTATTTCATCCCTTGCTAGACTAAACCAGCTTTAGACACTTTGTCTTCTAATCTTGAATACTTTTCGATTCTAAATTAGTAATTTTTTAAAAGGCAAGATTAAAATTAAATTTTTAACAAATATAAAAAGGGCATTATTTTCCTTTTATACTGACTTTAATGACGTTCTTTGTGGTTGTGAACGCAATTGCGAACAAGAAGCCTGAAAAATATTTCAATCTTCAACGGGATTCGAATCTGTGACCTCTGCAATACCGGATCCATTAAAGCTAACCTGCTCCCAACAGATATGGATTCATAGCTAACTTAGTTAAAGCACTGCACTGGTATTACACAGGTCACGGACTCTAATCTCGTTGAAGCCTGAAATGAACTTTTTTTCAGCCTTCTCTTTAATTAGACTTAAGATTCGTTCAAAACCGCGGACATCCTATCATAATGTCATTGCGTATAACCGTGGTACAAACCATAATAATTATTATATTAACTTACGTTATGAGCTATTTAGAGGGTGTGGCCTTCACGGAAACAATGCGGGATGGAACCACCCACGAACTGCTTCCAATGCTTGGAACTGCAAAGAAGGTCATCTTCAGAAATACTCAAAATGTGGATTTTACGTAAATTTTAAATGTAAATTACCATGCACTTACTTCGAAGGACTAGGATATAAAATGGTCCAGGCAGCATTCTCTTATCAGTCACGACAGTAAAGAATCTTGACTGAGGAGAAGGTGTGCATTTTTCATTTGAAGCGAAGTTTGTAACGATTTTTTCGATCGGCAGAATGGCCTACCACTGTTTCGAGGGACCTATTGCCTTTAAAGTAAGTAATCTTTCTCTGTTTGTGCCTTTTTCTTTAAATTGTTTTTTCTTGTTTAATATCAATTCAGTCTTTCTAACTTTATTTCTCTTTCATCTTCTTTTATATTCTTAGAGAGTTACTAGGCTACACCTGTTTTGTTTGGTGTTCGGGATTGCAATGATCCAGTTCACTGAGTGTGCATCAATCAGATTGTTTTGCAGAGTGCAATGGTTTCTACAGGTTGCTCAGGATGGAACCGTTAACGGAACATACAACCGTTTTGATACTGGAAGTGAGTACGGTATATTTAACAATTATTTCCCCCGAACTCCCGAACAAAATTTTCAGCTTGGCAACAGTCATTCGGTATATGAGCTGATAGCCGAACAAACATGTATGTATGATATACACTTCGATTCCAGTAGTTTAGTTAGACACCAAGATATTCTTTTTATTCAGTGCAAAATTCATTTCACCATGTTCCCAAACAACATGAGCCAAAATGGACTTGCTGTCAAAATAAAACATGTAGTGTACTTAACATATAAGCTTGTCGCGATTGTTTTTGCTGTATCAATATGCGCAGTGCCTCGATCATTTTCAAATGTCCTGTGTTATCCGAGGTTTCAAAACGACGTTCTAGTTTTACTTGTAAATTAGTATTCTGGGTCCAGTTGTACAAAAGCTGAACAGCAAAAACCAAGGGTTAAACTTCTGTCCTTGGTTCTTGCTTCAAACTTTATGGACACTGATTTAAACTGTAATTTTGGAATTAACAAGTTTAAGAGATTTAGTGCAGGCCAAGTAAGATTTGAAACAGGGCACAACATTTCCCCACTAAGAGCAGCCAAGGTCTTGATACATATATGGGCGTATATTATAACATCAAACCTCTCGCACTTCACAAGACGCTCTAAACTAGAGCTTTTTTATTTTCAGCTTTGCTCGAGCTTAAGTCTGCTGGTATAGGTCTCAAACGAATAAAAGGGGTTACTTCTGGAAGGTACGTGGCAATGAACGCCCAAGGAGTGGTCTACTCGTCATCGGTAAGTTATTTATACTCTGTAATCCCCCTTATTTGGGCACAGGTGGTGACCTTCATGTCTTCCAAGCTTCTTCTGTCCACCGCGTGTCATAAAACGTCGTTGCTTTTTTCACAAGTCTTAAGCAACTGTAGTGAGTTAATCGTCAGGTGAATTTGTTTTAATGTTGTGATATACTTCATTTGGGGTAAGCTTGTGAGAAGAACATTGATGGTTTATGATATACGGACGAACATAAGAGAATATGAGTTGTTTATAAATTTCCATCTTTAGCAAAAAAAGCTAAGCACTTATAGGGGGTCGAGGCGAAATGATGCTAGAAAACCAGGGCAGCTGAGAAAGAGATTAAGGCTGGGGACAGAAGGCCATTGGCTCTGGGGGAGGAACTGGGAATAAGGCCAGAGGGACAGAACAGCTGGAGGAGGGAATGGGGATGTGGGTAGAAAGCCAGTGCAGCGAAGCATGTATGGTGAATAATAAAATTATTGTGTAATATTTTAAAAGCATCTGTGTTTTGCTGCTTTTAAGACCTTTTGACAGAGAAAGAAGATTATGATAGCAAATTAAAATGGGCATAATTTTGTTTTTTGCAGAATCAAACCAACCAAGACACGGTATTCATCGAAAATTTATTGGCCAATCATTATCTCACGTTTGCGTCTTATCAGCATCACTCAACAGTGCCTGGAGACATGTTCCTAGCGATCCGCCATAATGGTTTGATGAGGAAAGGAACAAAAAGTAAAAAAACCAAGCGGTCTTCGCAGTTTTTAATGTTGGAATAAGATCCGTGACAAGATTATAATTTCTAATGGGCGTATTGCAAATAAACTGAATGAAATTTTAAAAGGTCTGTCTTAACACTTTGCTTGTGTATGGGGTTGGCTGATTTAGCTCTGGAATATGGGGAGGGAAGTAGATGCGAGCAAGCTCCCAAAGTAAACTGCCAAGGGTAGGTCCGTAGTTTGTCTTCAATCAAGGGGGACAGGGAGGGAGAGCCGTAAATTAAGAGAGCCACCTTCAACCGCAAAAGATGAGAGTGCTTAAAGCAAACGCTTCAGGTGCCCTTTTTGCTTTTGATTATATTTTGAATGTAAACTTATTTTAACTGGGTGTAAATCCATTGTTAAGTTGTAAGACTTCTTTTCTAGGGTCTGATATTTATCCAGGTGTAAAATATTATATAAGGCCTGAAATTTGACAGAATTGGAATATCATACTCTATCCACTGGTTAGATTTGTGTCTAGTGACCAAAGATTCGTTAATGGACCAACCAGTTGGGCCTTCTACCTTGGTGTTATAGCTTTAGTCTTCGTTATTAGCTTTTTAAGATAAATATATCTATTCTGAAATACAATTTCTGTTTGTTTTCCTTTTCTTTTAAGAAAATCTGTTGTGCCTAGCACTTTAACTTTTTTACGTAAGAAGGAATAATTTTTTATGAGCTAGGGGGGACTGGTGATTTTGTGGGAGGGGGGTGCACATTTTTTCATAACCTCTAAAGGGGGTCATCTTTTTTTCAAAATGACAAGCTTCGCTATAATCGTTTTGTGGAGAAGGGGGGAGGGTTACTATTTTTTTAATTATTCACGGAGTGAATAAAGCCACACTGCAATTATTCAGCATCCCCCCCCCCCCTTCATGCTCCTGAGAAAATGATACCTATCTAAGACGAACAGCCACTTACAATCCATTCACTAACATCTCATTTCAACAAACACTTTTTCGGTTGTAATCTTGTTATTGGTCACTAACAATTTGCTGGCTAAAGTTTGAATTATGACGATTTTAAAATTATAACGATAGAAGCAATTCTATAAATAAGACTAAGTTCACAGTGCAAGTGAGTGACATAATTTTCAACAGAATACAACCGGTCGATAAAATACTACGGAGTTTCACCGTCACAAACCAATTGTGATGCCTTTAAAATTACTTAAAAGCGCCACCGCCTTCTGTTCCTAACGCACTCCTACTCGCACAGATACTCCTACGCCCATTGGTGTAATTCGGATTTTAGAATAACCGGAATAAAGGTCGTTTTAGTTGAATGGATTGACAAATTGAACTGATGGGTAAGAATTTCCCAATGAAAAGTGTAGTGCTGCCGAACTGTTTTCATTGTTCATAATAATTGATTTGTTTTGTTCACTTCAATCTCTCGCAACGACTTAAGAGCAAATGCACAGAAAAATCGAGCAAAATCAGGAAATCGCGGCCACAGCTCAAAACCTAACCTACCCTAATTTTCGGTTTGTAATAAGGTTTTAATAAGTTAATAACACTGCTGGTGTTTAAATTTCAAATTGCGACCGAGTTTGGGAAATATTTCAGATTTTCGATTTCAACCGTCTGCGGGCCTAAATTTAGCCGCAGAACACGGCAAAACATTCAAGTAACAGAATTGATCTGAATTTCATAAACGAGCAAATATATTGGTAATTTTTCACTTACAACTTACAAAACAGATATCTAAAAATTCAAAAACGTCAAATCTTTAAATTTTAAGGAAAAAACAGCGAACGAGCAAAATTCTTGTACCTAATTTGCATAATGCTTACAAACACAACACTTTACCGCTAAAAACAAATTCGAATTTTCAATATGTGGGAATTCTCCAAATCACCCCAAATTCCGGCTACTACCCAAAGATATATTCTACTTGAACTTTATCTAAAAATTGTTCTGGTATTTTAGCGAACGCTCCAAAAAACGGATCGGTAATTTTGGGATTATTTTGCCCCCGCCAACCTCGGGTCAATTGACACGTGCAAGTCACGCTAGTTTACATGTCAATCTAAGCTTCTTTGAAAGAAAAACTGACAATATTCTTTAAATATATACCTGTTTTGAATTAAACTTGAGCTTATCTTCTAAAGGAGAGGCCGTTCAACGCTTAATTTCTGTTCCTGTCGTGTGATCTTGTAGATTTGAGAATGGCGACTGCGAGTCTGGGTCTATTTTCTGTGACTTGGAAACAAGAAATAATTCTCACTCCCTTCTTTGTAAATAAATCAGATTCTGATATAAAATAGTCCAGATAGGAAAAAAATGTAGCGCAATTTGGATCATTTGTACCAAGCTGAAGTTGTGTGTTCGAATTAACCGCTACGATGAGTAAACCACAGGCATCCCAAGCTTGTAGCAAGTCTAACATAATGATCGACCGTATTAAAATGTTGTTCCATACAAAAGTGTTCCATACAAAGTTTTATAAATTTAGTCGGATTTTAAAACCAAAAATATTGGAAGTGAATTTGACCTACCTTGAGTTTATAACTTAATTGCATCCGTTTTGGAGCGATTTGGAGGTGTTTCAGGAGAGTTTTTGCGATCGCTGTTGAGTGGAAAAACTCCCTCTAAAACACCTCCAGTCGCGCCCAAAATACATACCAGATACAAACACAAGGTGAACTCGAGGCAGGTGAACTATTTTTTCAATCTTGTATTTTTTAAATTTTTGACTGATTTTATTAAGACTTTATTTGGAAAATTGTCAATGTTAATACAATCAATATAGTTAGACTTGCTACAATCTTGGGGTCACCTGTGATTAAAAAAACCAAAGTGCGCTACCTCTCACTGCGTGGCGAGATAATCAACAATTGTCTCCGGCTTAAATTTAGTGCAAGGGAAGCAAACCGAAGGTGTGATAAACTCGTTTTTTGTATGACATGTCCTGCTATTTTGAAAGTGGTAAACGAAGAATGGTTAACAAATATAATGTTCCACTTTTGAAACTGCTACCATAGAATGTCTTCAGAAAGGGATATAATATGCACTCTGCATAAAAGACAAATAAATATTATTTTAATTTTTTAGGCATTTTAAGTATGAAATTGCAATGGTGCAGTCAGACTTGTTATAAAGTGCCCCACATAGCAGTATAGAATATCACAGGCTGGACAAGTCTTCTATTTTTCATTTCCACTCCCATACAAACTTTTTGCAAATAGACAACAGACTTCTACTCTTTCGCCCCATACGTCTTTTTCGTTCAATTTTAACCTTAAAGATGTAAAATAAGTTACGTTTATCTTGTTAGTAAATGTACCAATACTTAAAGCTAATTTTTCGTGAAAGCTACAATTAAAAAATTTCTACTGTCTAGACTTGCCCTGCGTTAGAAATAGAAACAGCGCTCAACAAAGAATTACTACCATTTTGAAGGATATTTGCGAGCACATCATCATTGACACAGATAAAATCAACGCAAAGAAGAAAATGCCATACATTTTAAGACAAGGGAAGTTCTTGAAGCAGTATTCTTGCTGCCAAACGTGAACTGCATGAATACGTTCAGAATTACGGAAAGCAGTATTCGCATAGATGACCGTGCTCCCGTTTGCTAGTATCCAGAGCCCCTTTGTTTCCAACCTCGCGGAGGAGGTTCTGGTAACAGCCATTAACTCGCACTACTACTAGAGGTAAAACTGCATTTAATATACTAAAAGAACGAAAAATGCAAGAATTCGTTATTAGTGCGCCAAAAAAAGATTTAGAGTCATAAACAAGTACGACGTCAAGTATATAGTGAGCGTGTGTGTAATTTTTGAAAATTAGTAGGCTGCTACCTACCTAGGGCCTCCCCTAATAAGTTAGAAATAAGGGAGTTTGTAGTTTGAGAGTTAGTCGAGAAAATGGAGACATTCTTTGAGAATTATGTGCGTGGGCGAGTTACAGCCAAAACAGCAATTCACGACCTCTTGTTTCACGCTCATCTTATGTTGGTTCTTTCGGTGAACTTAGGGTGAAACCGTGGTTTTAAGCCTAAAATAATTTAGTGATGGAAAAACAAAATTCGCAGATTCCAAACGCCACATTTGGTTAATTGCCATGGTTTCAATCTGCACATATTTTTGAGGGGTTGCTTACAAGACTGCGTCCCTTTCTTTGCTTTGTGCCTTAGGGACAGACCATTAGTAAATT
>JAOBRD021026941.1:0-11664 GCA_027575215.2 Hydrozoanthus sils | reverse complement strand
ACTGGTACTCATTTATACAGCTGAGTCGACTGGAACAAAGTCAGTTAAAGTGTCTTGTTCAAGGACACAACACAGTGATCTGACCGGGCCACGAACTTACGCGTCGAACTCGCTAACCGCTCGGTCACTGCACCGCCGACCACTAAATCGTATTAGCCTTAATTTTTCATAATACTTTTTGTATTAGTTTCGTGGAACGAGAAAATGACATGTGTTTCACATTATTTTATTCCAGACTGTCAGTGCTTTAAAGTACCTCAATGAGATTAAACCTCCAGTCATTCACTACGACTTAAAACCAGGTTAGTACTTTTAAAACCCTTTCAGCCCATACAGTTATCAACTTTATATAACACATACAAAATTAGACAGTTGGTTTTGAGAAAAAGAAAATAATTTATCCGACTAAGAGAACTACGTAAGACGAAAAATAAAATTCTCCCAAACATGTTTGATGAAAAGTATTATAATAGCTTTAGTTGGGAAAATTTACCAGTACAACTTGGATTGGAAGGGTTCGAAGTGGTCGGCACTAAACTCAAACACTAGGTTACTTGTACTAGTGTGAATTACGTTCCATCCCAATCAATTACCAACATCCGAAATTTACTTACCTGACTTGAAAGAAAATAAGATATTTGGTATAATGAGAAAATGAGACTCGATCAAACAAGGCGAATTATTAGAGAAGAAAAGTAAATCTCTCCCATTAATCCGTAGAAGATACTTTCCGTGTTTCTATACTCTGTTGGCGCAGGCTATGCTGGGAGAAAACGAGAATGAGGCATTACACGCGGCATTGTTGAAAGAAAACGAGAATGAGGCATATAATTATTTATTTATTTGTTTATTTTATTTAATTGGTCACTCAAATAAATCGGGCGTGACAGAAAGTAGTAACAGGACAAAGTCCCAATTGACAACTAACACCTTTTTGGTAACAATCAATCAATCAATCAATAAATAAATAAATAAATAAATAGATAAATAGATAAATAGATAAATAGATAAATAAATAAATAGATAAATAATCAAATAAATAAATAAATAAATAGTAACTATGTATATAAAAAAGTACGCAAATAAATAACTAGAAATAAAAATAAATGAAGTAAAACAAAAACAATATAGATAGATAAACAAAAGTAAGAATGCCTTGTACTTAAATGTATAATAACTAACAGGTAACATTCTTCTGACTGGAACTGGCGCGCTGAGTGGCGAAGTGAAGATCACCGACTTTGGGCTCAGCAAGATCATGGAAACAGAGGAGGATAGTATGGATTTGACGTCACAAGGAGCGGGCACCTACTGGTACCTCCCCCCCGAGTGTTTTGTTGTCGGTCACGAGCCACCTAAGATATCTTCAAAGGTATATTATTGAATATCAAGACACGTTTGTTTATATTTTCCTTTTTAATCTTGGCCTTGTTTCTACTAATATAATTCTATCTACTTTAAATTTGAAATCAATTCAGGTATTTTGCAGTCGAAAATACAGTTTAAGCCATTCACGTCATGCATAAGAACGATGGATCAACAATTGCAATTGGCTGTTAAAATTTATCTGGTTGGAGGCAATTCTGTTTTTAATGTTTTAGTGAAATGACCAAATCAAAGAACACGTCACCCAATTAACAGTAGATATGCGCCAGTCATAAAGCCAGTTGTTGAATATCTCCTACTCCAACCACTACCACCGAAAATAGCATCCACATTTCACAAGACCCAGTAACGTTCAGCAAATTTTGAGTTTAAGTATAAGGACGCTAAACCGTAGGATCTCGAGGGGGACCTCCAGTCATATTGCTTGTTCTCAGGTGACTCCTCGAGTCAAAATTACATAAAAAAAGAAAACACTGTTTTCTCCCACGTTGTTTTCAGGTAGACGTGTGGTCAGTAGGAGTGATATTTTATCAAATGCTGTACGGAAAAAGGGTAAGCTGTTGCTCAATTTGCACACAGCTCGGTTCTTAGTTGTGTTTTTAATATTTATTTAAATTCTCTGGTGTGGGTATTTGATATCCGCCTCAAGGACGTATTTGATTGACCTGGTCAGGAATGTGTAAAATCTTAAAAACTTTTTAATGATTTATGAATTTTTCTTTTGCAAACGAGTACAATATATTTGCAAACGCAAAACAAATGTATTTCGTAACGCCCGTTACCTCTTCAGTGTTCTGGAGCAAACTGTTTTTTAATTTGTTGAATTATTAAGTTTCTCCTTTAGAAATGTGGGAACTAAACACAAGTTTCTATTCGTCCTAATAACCATTTTGTTCAGCTTGCAATTTGTAGGAAGCGTTTCGAAAAGGTGTCAAAGTTACTATCAATGTGAAAACTTGAAACTTCTTTAGAATTTTTTCTGTATTTAGTATCGTATTTCTTTAAGATTTTTCATATATTTTTTAAAAATATATTTGTTGTGCCGCATGGATTAGAATTGCTTGTGAGAAACCCGTTTCACATGAGCCCAGACACCATGCTAGAGTAAGTTGCCCTGGGAACGATTTAATACCCCAGACTAGTTTGTAGCTCTGTCGTACTGTTCAAACAGGGATACAATTACCACCGCTGAAACTGTATTGTAACACAGGAAAAATAATTACGCCACATAACACTTTCTCTGATTTAGTCAGTTATTTCGAAAACTGCAGAGTAGTGACAAATAAGCAGCAAGTAGTCAAGACAGGGCTTGCTGTTTGAAGCGAGCGATTGATTTTTTTGATTATCTGCCTGGAATCATTGGGAAATACAGGACTTCTTAGTAATGTTTAATCTTAGACGTGTTTACTGTCTGGTGGATGTATAGTACGGCTTTGTGAAGGCCAGTACATACTCTTCAACTGACTTTATTGAATACTGTTGACAATAAATTCAGTTGGTTGTCAATGTGAGTGGAATTACTTCAAATTTGGATAAATTCGAAATAACACTGGTATCAGGGCATGGGTGTACTGTCATTGTACGATTTTCTTTTTTTAAAAACCCTTATCACCTGGAAAAGATAGCTCACCTCCATTAGCTTAGGTAAGCTTTTTGTCACTCGCCAACAATGTTAAATCGGCAAGCCCATAACAAGTTCAATATACTAAATTTTTTTTTTCATAATCCCTAACAACTTGTGAAAACTGCCGCATATGTTAAGTTAGTATGTTGTTTCCAAGTATCAGTTCAGTGTACACGATAATCGGTGAATCAATGAACGATCTTTGTCAATGTGGAGAGTCAGTTGTTGCGTTATTTGGATCGCACATAATGTCTTGATTAAAGTGCATATGAAGCGAAAAATTATACTACTTCAGTAAATAGACCTTGCTAAATGAGGAATAGCGGTGAAAAAATATGGCAAAATCTTTCATGATTCTTGAGTTATTAGCATTTAGGGTTTTCAGCTGATGACGTCATAAGTGGTTCCGACAAATTTGTATTTTTTAAAAAATCTGCTGTCAACTCGCAACTTTTGGATGAATGTGAACCAAACTTGGGACTGATGATCTATCTACCTCGAGATACATCATACATCAGGAGCCCAACTTTGGCTTAAATACATCCAAAGGTTATGGCTTGGTAGCAGATTTAAAAATTGAAGATTTGTCGGAACCACTTCTGACTTCATCAGTTGAAAACTTTAAATGGTAATAACTCAAGAATGATGAAAGATTTTGTCAAACTTTTTTACCCCTATTACTCATTTAGCAAGGTCTATTCACTGAAGTAGTATAATTTTTCACTTCATATGCACTTTAACTGATTGGACCAGCAATGAAACAAATAAGTTGGAGCACACGGGCCATCGACGTTAGGGAGCTTAAGCAACGAGGACGGCAACACCGACGACGACGGCAGAAAACAATAGTGAATACAATAGCTGCACGTTGGAATGCACTGTGCTGGTCACCTGCACGCTGTCGTCTAGAAAATTACAAGGTGAATACCTCGCTTTTGAAGTTTTCACGATTCTCAAATGATCTACAGAAAATTTTGGCATACCTCGTTTACCTTACAGCTTCATCTTTCTGTTCACAAAGCCTAATTCGGGAAAAAGAGAAAGCAAATTAGCTTTACATGATCGAAAAGGACAAGCGAGCAGTGTGCCTTTTGTTAGCCGTCGTCAGCGATGTTGCTGTCCCTAATGCTCTCCAACACCGCCTCTTCTGTGCCATTTGTTCCACCTCCCTCCAGTTTTCCCCCATTGCGTTCATCTCCTCGATATCCCTCCACGAGTTGTTAGGGCGACCCCTTCTCCTCTTGCCTTGCGGGTTTCATTGCAGAACTTGTCTGGTGACTGTCGCCACAGGTTGTGACCAATTCAACACCACTTTCGCCTACTAACCTGTCTCTCACTGATTGATAACTGCTCCGATTTTCACCATAACTCGTTGGTGACTTAGTGAATTTTACATCGTGAGAGCAAATAGATAAAGTATTGTTAGCTATTTTTACCACGATGAACAATTTCAACCATTTTCAGTGATGATTTGGTATTTTTTAAGTTATTGTTCCTAAAGAGAAGCTTCTCTTCGTCAACAGCCGTTTGGCCACAATATGACACAAGCTGCCATTCTTGAGACCAACGCAATTCTCAGGGCAAGAGAGGTTGACTTCCCGGCCAAGCCTGTTGTTAGCAATGAAGCAAAGGTGCTGCTTGGCTTTTTCTTTATTCTTTCGGTAGCTTGTTCAGGACTTTTTTAGGTGTAACGTTTGCGTAGTTGTGTGGAGAAAGAGTCTGCATGCTAACGCACGTACCGTAACACCCAACGCATAAAAGAACAAGTGCATGGCTGAAGAACACTCACGCTGAAATTTGGTTAAAAAAGTACCTTAGGCATAAGAACATATTCAACCTGAAAAAAGAAAATTGATCTTAAATAAAAAGCTAAAGCATTCCGATTGTAGGGTTGATCGCTTGTCGTTAGTTATTGTACATGGTATAAGAAAGGGAGCTGAATGAGGAGAGCTTGTTAACTTTTGCTGAAATTCAGTCTAGTTGTGTGCTACCCCTCCCTAATTTGATATTAATTAATTTGCCATGATATTGAAGTTTGTAGTTCCATCCATTCAATAACAAAAATTTTGTACTTGAACATTATTTCATCCGTTGAGTGTTGGTAGTCTTGTACAGAATTGAATTTTTAGAAGAAATTTTAAGAAAACCTTAAGAACATTTTCGGGATTACCTGACGAATAAGAACAAGATCAGCCCGAACCCTGAAAACATGTGTTCTTTTATGCGGATGTTTACTGTAATGACTCTGTCTCCCCAGAACTTTATCCGCCGATGCCTAGCCTACAGAAAGGAAGATCGAGCGGATGTCCTTATGTTGTGTGAAGACGCATACCTCAGACCACCGGTCAGCGGCAAGAAATCTTCGTCCTCAGTCCCCTCGCCACTGTCATCGTGACGCAAGCACCACAACATTCCGATTTAAGATCTGGATGTGTGAAAGAAGTTTCAGAATTTGAGGAGTGTGGCTCTGAAGAAAATTCTCCGCTCTTGGAATTTTAGCTGTTCGGCTGTAGATTAAAAACAAAGTATTCCTGTACTGTACCTGTTGTGTTCGCTCTACCTACAGTTGTCCAACTGTCGTGTACCAGATACAATGTACTGCATGTTAGAATACAGTTTGGTTTTGGTGTTGCGCTTATACAGCAGTAATGTTAGAAAAAGTCAGGAGAATTACTAACTGATAGAGTTATAACTCGGAGTTGGCTGTTTATAGGAGTGCAGAACAGTTATATATGAGCAGTGAGCTGAAAGGACAGTTATTAGTTTTTGTGCGAGTTTGTTCTTTACTCAGAACTTGCAGAGTTTCTACGTGCTGGGCACGGTAGTTTAATTGATCCGCCCGAAAGTTTAGACTAAGAAGACGATATTGCCCGCATAGACAGGTTATATTCGTACGTGTAACACTCGTAATATAAAGGTGAAAAAGATGTATTTTCTATTGAGTAATCTGTTTCTAACTTCATAACCAGAAGAAATTAACTGCAGTTTTTGATAACAGATCTCGATCGATGTTTTGCAAAGTGCGACTTGAAAAAAATTTCATTTTGGCCCAAAGCTGTGCGGATTAAAGCATTTGAACTAAAAAACATTCGGATCTGCGCGTATTAGTCACAAGTCGAAACGTATCTACAAAGAGTTGAAAAAAAAAGACATAAGAAAGTTTTTGTGTTTCAAGCTCTACTGTAGCATTTTACTAGCTGAAAAGACAAAACCTGGTAACAAGTCTGTTCGCGGTTGAAGGTAATCTGTAGTAATAAATTATGACAAAGAAAGTCGTCCTATTTATTTTTAATTTCATTTGACTTTCGCCCTTACTGAAAGGTATTTTGGCCATTTTCGGGGTATTCGTGCTAACATCCCTGGATTTTTTTTGTGTTTTGTTTACTTGAAGAAATAAGCTCTCTCAGCAGCCAATCACAGCGCACGTACTACCATGTAATAATTATTTTTTTAAATGTTAAAATAGGCCTTATGCACGTTTACGTCAAACACCCAAGCCTCGCTTTCGAATCACGAAAGTGCGAAAATTTTCATAAATCAAATCGCAAAGCGTCCACAAATGAAAAGAGTTTCTTCGTGAATTATAAATTAAAAAATAATAATCAACGTGCCCATAGCCACTGTTTGTGCTTACTTTGCCAGTTCCTACAGAACTATAAATTATTCAGTAAAGCATAGCTGGCATTTGGCATCTCCCTTGGTGTGCATGTGTTTCTTTCTTTCTTTGGAATCCGGCGCTCGGTGTTAGCACTCCCTTGCTGAGATACTTCTTACGAATGTTCTTAGCAGGATGACCTGAGATAAATGGAGAAACAATTTAAGTGCTTTGAGAAGGAAATTAATGACGAGCAGGTGGCCGACCGAATGGCGCCACTTCGTTTTCAGAAGGAAGAAAAACCAAATGTTAGACGATTATGTTCAGCGGTAGCTCGCACCAGCGTGAATTCTTGTGGTTGTGCGAGACCCAACAACTTTGCATATCTTGTCCGCAAAAGCGGCCTGATAATTCTTTCGAAAAGTTCATATTTATAATGACCAACCACTTCTCAATTTCCTAAGATTTTAAAATCGCCGAAGATTTTTAGTATGCATTTTAATGTCTGATAATTGTAAAGCCTTTATATCCGGTACTACCGTCAATTTCCCTTTGTGTTTTAGGTTGAAAAAGTTTCTTTGAGTGTAAATTTGTACCTTCATTGCTACTGAATAGCTCGAGGAAATTTAGGCTTGTTTTCTTTTCTTTACTCTTAATTACGAAACAATTGACAGAATTTCAAGGCCATTGCAGAATTGCAAAGCCATTATACAACGTACCACCCGCCAATTTTCTCCTTGTGTTTTAACAAAAAACTTGGGTTGGTCTAAAATGTTCTTTTATTAAAGTTCTATGAGTATAAAGTTAAATCTCCGTTGCTACTCTAATATAGATCAAGAAAATGGAGATCGTATCCAACATCGCATAGACATACAAGCTTCTAATTTTAAACTCGGGCTGCGGTTGAGAATTCATTGTCAGTGGTTTTGGTAATGGCAGGATGGCGCCGCACATTTTTGGATAGAAAAATTAAATAAAAGAAGATGAAATTCTTGTACATGTTCACTGTTGTTATCTCCGGATGAAATTTTAAAGCTTAGCAAGCGTTTAACGTTTTCACCTGCTTTGTGTATTTTGAACTTTTGCACCAAACTCTAAAAGTTTATGTTTTGGCCGGAAAATGCAACACTCGTACGTGAAAATCTGTCTTGAGTAAACAATAACAAAAAATGACATCCACAACAAAAATGTTAACGTTTCGTGTCTATAGACTTGAAACAGCTTCTTGCCTTAAAGTTCGTTTTACTATTTGTTGTTTTCCAATGTATTTGATTTTGTTATGAAATGCTAAACACAAAAAATTTAAGTTTCTTGAAACAGAACAAAATTTTAAGTTGATTGTTTTGACATAGAACTGGTACTCAGTAACAGCATAACTATAAATTATTACTATAATCAGACACCACAGAAGAACGCGCTTAACAAAAACTGAAAATTGCATGTCTTTTCGATCGAGTTCTACTTCACCTAGGCACATCTTTTATTGCTATAGAGTAGTTTCTCTTAAAACTGATCAAAAATATAAACGGATAAGAAAGAGTAACTACTGTCTTATGTAAGGGGACTGGAACGAGAAACACAATTTATGTACATATTAATTAGTTTATCAGACGATAAATCCGCACCTGTCAAGAGATTCTCACCATTTTCGTCTTGCCGTCGATAGCAGTTGTTGCTTGTGTTATCGAAGCAAGAGCTGAAGTATATTTCAGAACTTAAACCGTTGTCAAGAATTCTTACTAGTACAGCTGAATAAGCTAAAATGGTATGTACTTCATTTTTGTCTTTCTATAACTAGACTTAATATTGACTTTTTACACCGAGTTTTTTTGTTAGATTTCACTTTGTGCTCAAAACATTGTTTCTTTTTCTTTTCATGTATTTCGGCGCTCAGTTTCTTTATTGCTTGCCCTTTCTTCCTAGCGTGAGTGTATTTCTATCCACGTTGGCCAAGCCGGAGTTCAGATTGGAAATGCTTGTTGGGAACTGTACTGTTTGGAGCACGGAATCCAGCCCGACGGTCAGATGCCTAGTGACCGAACTACTGGCGGTGGAGATGACTCGTTCAACACTTTCTTCAGTGAAACTGGCTCAGGAAAGCACGTTCCTAGAGCGATTTTTGTTGATTTGGAGCCAACAGTTGTCGGTATGTGCAAACCAAACCTAAAAAGTAACATCGTTGATATTCTTTTGACAAACGTGAAAGAATTTTGATTTTTTTTTCAATTTCAAGTGCCAACGCCTCTTACTCTTAGAGAGGAAGTTTTGCAACCCACCCATCTGTTGTCGAGGTTTTAAATGAATAATAAATGTGTTTTTGCGGGTTGCTGTTGTGTTTTTGAATGTACACTTTACATCACTCAGATTCGTTTTAAAAAGGAATCTCAGAAAATACTTTGAATCACTCGAAGGATATTTAAGTAACATATTTGATTTTGTATGTGATAACCAAAATCAAACATCTTTCTTCGCAGCTGTTATGGCTTGGTTTCCAAGTTTGATAGCTAGCGCTCTTCATTCTATGATGAAAAAAACAAAGCAGTCCTCAAGAAAACTAACATCGCGTTTTTATTACTAAACATGTAATTAAACTTAATCCTTGAAACAAACTTCAAAGCTTTTGAGCATCAGGGACTAAAAGACCTGCCAAATCATGGTATTAGAGGTTTCGAAGAATGATTATTTCTCTGATCCGGCCTTCGTTATGTCATTGTCAGTATGTGTTTATATAAAAATTAGATAGTTTCTTTATTGTGATACTTCCTTTGTTTTAACAATTCGTTGAACTGTATGAATACTCGTCGTTCTAGTTGGCTGAAAACTGTGTCGTTTTCTAAAATAAAAAACTACAATAAGATTGGGAAGATAGTAAAAATGAGTTTGATTTCGCCCTTTATACTTTTTTCTTCGTACAATAAAAAAATGCACTTCTTTTTTGTGTTCTTGTGTTTTCAAACTTTTTTCAAAAACATTCGAACTTGTACATTGTGTTGTTCGCTTAAGAAACAAATAGATCAATGCATAGAATTTATGTAGAGCTTTCGCTTGAGTTGTCTTGAATTGTATTACACGGCTGAAAACAATAGTATTGTTCAAAACGCTTTCTGAAGTGCAGCGTGAAAAAAGTAAATTTAGATGCGCCTCAAAAAGCGCTTCGGTTCCCCCAAAAAGCAACATAAGTGTAAGCAGATAAGACTTCTATTAATAGCAGAATGTAGAATGGACGATTTTGTTACACTTTGAGGTAATAATATACAAAATTCAAGTTTTTTACCTGTTGGCGTTAAAGTACCGTGACGGGAGCGTGGGCTACCTGTGGTACTGGTAGCTTCTTTAATTTATTAAACGACAAATACTGAAACCCTCCTTGTTCAGTACCTAGAATATGATATCATGACACAAAGTAACAACTTTAAGGAAGACTAAAACCGATATTTATGTAATTTTTTGTTTACAAATAATTAAATAGTTATAGTGTGCTACACAGTCGATAAATAAGATGTTCAGTAAAAAGAACACCTTAAATGTTACAGCAGTGTGAGAAGGTAATTTTATACGACTGACAGATTTCCTTTATCTCCGTTTCTTAGAAATGATTAATGTGATCATTCCATGACTTCTGTAAACCCACTATTCGTTAACTGTAAACAAGCCCTAATTCCCGATTATGCAAAATGATGGCGACTTGTACCTTTACCCAAAATTCCTATAGCGCATTAACGTCTAAAATTGACTATAAAAACGCCTAGTGAGAGTCTGTAAACCTCAAATTTGACACACACAGTGTTGTTAGTACAAGGAAGAGTTTTACCAACTGTCCGCTTAGCGGTGTAAGGTTTGCAATGCATTGTGGTAAAGTTTACAGCTGCCATCCTTTTTGGAAAGGGCAATTAAAAACACTATGACGCTTACCACATCTTCAATCAATTGACAGATGAGGTCCGTACCGGAACATACCGCCATCTTTTCCACCCTGAGCAAATGATCAGTGGCAAAGAAGACGCCGCTAACAACTATGCTCGCGGGCACTACACTGTTGGGAAAGAGCACATTGACGGTGTTTTGGACAAGGTTCGCAAACTGGTGAGTCAAGACTTTTGTACTATTCTGTACACTCAGTTGCTCTCATTTCCAGGGGTAAATTACTAAGAAATAACTGCACTAACTGCTGCACGCTCGAGTTAACCAGCCTTTTTCTAACTTAATGAATATGTATGTACTACGGCTACAATTCTATTTATTCGATAAATCGTCCTGGGCGCTTAATAGCCTTGCTTATGCTTCAAATGTACATTCTTACGATCTTTTGACAACTTCTACCGCGCTGCTCTTCCCTTTAGATCTAGAAATGGGTTTTAACTAACCAAAGCCGAACTTGCTTTCAGGCTGACCAATGCACTGGCCTACAAGGTTTTTTGATCTTTCACTCCTTCGGTGGTGGTACCGGATCTGGCTTTTCCTCCCTCCTCATGGAGAGGCTGTCAGTTGACTACGGCAAGAAATCTAAGCTGGAGTTCTCTGTCTACCCTGCGCCTCAGGTTTCTACTGCTGTAGTTGAGCCATACAACTCCATCCTGACCACTCACACCACTCTTGAGCATTCCGACTGTGCTTTCATGGTGGACAATGAGGCTATCTACGATATTTGCCGCCGCAACCTGGATATCGATCGTCCAACCTACACCAACCTGAATCGTCTGATTGGTCAGATTGTGTCCTCCATCACTGCTTCTCTGCGATTTGACGGTGCACTGAACGTTGACTTGACAGAGTTCCAGACCAACTTGGTGCCCTATCCACGTATCCATTTCCCATTGGCCACCTATGCACCTGTCATTTCAGCTGAGAAAGCCTACCACGAGCAGTTGAGCGTTGCAGAGATCACCAATGCCTGCTTTGAGCCAGCCAATCAGATGGTGAAATGTGATCCCCGTCACGGCAAGTACATGGCCTGCTGTCTGTTGTACCGTGGCGACGTGGTACCCAAAGATGTAAATGCCGCCATTGCTACCATCAAGACCAAACGTACCATCCAGTTTGTTGATTGGTGTCCAACTGG
>JAOBRD021026728.1:0-11665 GCA_027575215.2 Hydrozoanthus sils | reverse complement strand
ATGTTGCTGTGTTCCGCGAAATGCTGTTGTGTTCTGAGAAATGTTGTTGTGTTCTGGGAAATGTTGTTGTGTTCTGCAAAATGTCGTTGTGTTCTGAGAAATGTTGTTGTGTTCTGAGAAATGTAGTTGTGTTCCGCGAAAATGTGTTTTGTTCTGTGATAGATTTTTTCGCTTGAATTTTGATATTGAATTGTGTTTTGCCCTTGTGGGCCACCGTAAGTTATCCTTCATCTATATATACAATATTTTCAACCTTCCAAAAATCACATGTAAACGCGTAAATCAGTGTTTATCATGTGTTTGTGTTGATTGTCCCAGTAGATTGTAATTCGTTAGTAGTGTAGGCAAAATTGTATTAGTAGCTAAGTGAGTACTGGTTGTTAATAAAAAAAAGTGTTATGAAATGTAAGATGAAGGTAATCTCCTGCTTTTTCGTCTTAACCAGTTTTCTGGGCTAGCTAGTTTTTTTTTCTCAGATCGTATTTTCTACTTTTGAGTGACACTACGCTACTAACTACTCACCCAGTGTGAAGAGTTCCCACAAAAACACTCCAAATGACCACCTAGGGAATAAAAGGTATTAACAATACCATAACCATCGTCATTGTCATCACACTCACAATCATCACTACCAGAAGCATCACCATTGCTCTTACCACTACTCTTACCACCGCTTTTTAACCATTGAATACCGCCACCCTAGCCAACTCCACAACCATCAAAACCAACTCTACCACCATCCACACTACCACGACAATCACCACCATCTCGACACATCCACCGCCATAAAAAGCTTCACTCTCCTAACTATCACCACCATTAAAACCACCTCTACCATCAGCACGGCCACCACCCATACCATCACCATCTAGATTGTCATTAACGCCACAATACCAATACAGCTACCATCACCTTTACCATCACCATTACCCTTGCCAATACAATTACAATCATCACCTCCAATACCATGAACATCAGCATCAGCATTAGTATCATCACCACCGTCACCACTATCATCACTATCGCTATATCATACTATCAGTTTTGCAATCACTGTCATTGCCACCATCACTATCAGAACCAGCTCCACCAACATCACCTTGACAACCAACGCCACCGCCACCGCTACCATCACCACTAACATTTACTCTGCCAAAACCACGCTCATCAACACCATTACCTCCATAATTTCGACCATCATCATCACCACGGCAAACACCATAACCGCCCGCTACAATCAGCACCACAACCACCCATACATCACCAACATGCTGACTACCATTGTTACTATTACCACCACTGCCACCATAACCACCACTATTACCATCACTACTACTTTAACCTTCGCTGCCACCACATCATTATTACCATCACTAATACAATTACCATTGACACCACCCACCATCATTACCATCACCATCACCATCACCACCAACATAACCACTAGCATTATCATCACCATCACCTCCTGTATCATCAACATCAGGATCCAAACCATCATCACCACCACCTTCAAAACTATCATTTCTATCGATATATGATATTATCATTTTCACAATCACAGTCGTTGTAATCATTACCTATAGTTATCATCATGATGATTTTCATTATCATTATCTTATCATCGTTATTGTTATCATCACACTTATCAATAGAAAAATATGAGAACTGCTGTTATAGCTATAGAAATTGTCATTACTATTAAGATTATGATCATTATTATTGTATTGTTTGTTATTGTTTGAATAGTAAAGTATACTAACACGTCAGATTTGAAGTTTGAAACGCCATCTTGGAGGGCCTCAATGGCTGTCCACTTGAACGGAACCTTATTCTTCGTAAAACAAAAACAGATAATACTTACTAGCCATGAAATACCATAAACAGGGAAGTAATGTTTGAGCGTTAAATTCAAAGCATACATTTACTTAAGTGATTGAAATTAAACGTACACAGTTGACAGTAAATTAAAACACTTTGATTTTCAACAGCATTTTATTTTATTTTAACAGGTTTAACAAATACTAGAACTTTAAACTGTCTTACAGTGGTGTGTTTGTAATGCTTTGTCTGGCAAATATCTTTCGCAAGACCAAAGTCAGCAACTTTGGCAATAAAGTTTTCTCCAATTAACACGTTCCTTGCTGCCAGATCTCTGTGGATACACTGAAAATACGGAACAATGAAAACATTTTGAGGTCTTGCCTCAGAATTCTTATTTACTTCCCTCCCTCCCCACTACATATTGTAAAGCATTAGGTTATCTCACTCCCTGCCTCCCTCCCCTCCTCGACATGGCTTAAAAACGGCTGAATATGCGCAGTAGGACGCAGATCTGGTTCCCACCGTTCGATTTTCAAAATGGCGGACGACGAATCGAAATTTTTAAAACACGTCTTTGTAATGGCCCGTTTAGGCCTTGTGCTCGCTCAAGGACTTCAAAATAACTTTTGTGAACTTTACAACCATTGATGCTGGGGAATGACGTTCCTCAAGGGAAGTGAAGTATTATTTTGTTAGTTATCCTGTGAAGAAGGCTATACCTTTTAAAGGAAGCGTTTACCTTTTTCGAATTTGCTTCAAGTACAGCTTTGCCGTTAACTAAGGTCCACGCGGAGTTCTCTAAGGTTGGGAGATGCAAATTCTTGTACCTTATAAAATACTACGTAACATATCAAAAATGCTTTTTTTTTATTCCGATGCATTTTTTTAATCGCCTATTCTTTATTGGCTTCACCTACGGTGCATCAAGGACGAGAAAAGCAGAAGTTCTTTTCGTGAGTAGAAGAAAATGAACTGCCATTTCAAGCTTGTAGTTCGCTACGATATCGCGACTTGCATCATATTCCGACAGTTTACTGGTCTTTAATGTTTATGTTGTGCACAAAACTTATTAAGGCTTTTCACAGGGCAGAGTTTGGCTAAATTTCCGTACTCAACCATACTTCATTATGCATACGAAACTATTATCTTCAGACCTAAATATCGGAGGTAATTCTCGCTTTACGAGCAACCAAAATTTCTCGAAATCACTGTTAGGGTTAGGAGTAATGGTTAGGGTTGGGGGGAAGGATTATATCTTTTTATTCCCGAAAAGAAAGTTTCAAGTTTCAAGTTTGGCAGCTATTACTGTATGCATAATTAAGCATGGGTGAGTAAGGAAATTTAGAGAGTTTTAATGTACTGTTTGCAAATTCGACATTATAAATAAACTGATTTAAATGTTTGTTCTACATGTTGTTGAGAATTTTTATTTGATTTGTATTTTTTGCATATGACAGCTATGGCAGATCGCCAATCATTTTACTGCCAAACTTCCTATGAAAATATTATGCAAAAACCATAAAATTTTGCATTCTGGTTAGTGCTTTTGTCACTGTCAAGATAGCATTGGAAAAGCTACTCGAGTGAATAAGATATGAAGAGCAAACAAGGGATAAAAAAAGAGAAAAGACGCTTCTCAAAATTATTGAAGGTATTAATGCTTCGACTCAACACAAAAATTGGTAATAGTTCTTGAACAAATTTAATATAAATCAGTACAAAAAAAAATGCTTTTGGAATTTATTTGTGTTGTGCAAAAGTATCAAGGAAAAAATCCAAGAGATCTAAAAGAGAAAAGATTTAGAACAACAATCAGAAATTGGGAAGAAGAACAAATTACTAAGGACAAAATACCCAAGGGCAAACAAAGAGTAATAGTTTTAAGCTTCTAATAAACATTGAAACACTTGTTACTGGAACCCAAACATTAAAAACAATAATTTTTTTAACAAATAATCAGTATAAAATGTGTTTAAAAATGATAGGCTTAGTGCATAAATACCTATTAATTATAAGTTTATGAAAGAGACTGAAGAAAAGAAAAGATTTGAAATAGCAAGGGTCAACAAGTTTGTTGCTGAAATCCATGTCTTCCCATCACCACTACAGAATCTGACTATAAACTGACTATAAGTTTATTTTTTTAATTTCCAGATGAAAAGTAGAACCTTTAATAATAGTAGTTGTCGAAAATAAATCCTTTTCTCGCCGTTCCTGTTAAATTTTTTAGACTTGAAGCATGCAGTGGTGACGTAGCAGGAGGCATATGACGTAGCACGAGGCATGAAGCAAAGACAATCTTTTTTATCTCAAAAAATTCAGTTCTGGCTACAATAGTCACTTTGTTATAACTTTAATCAATGAATTATTCCCTTGAAATTGTTTGAATTAATAATTTATGAAATTTTTTTAACAGAAATGAAATTATTTAAACAAAAACCACATAACTCACTGCTGCTAACTCACAGGTTACCAGTGTCTGGCCTGCTCGGTCAAAATTTACACTCCAATCTTTTTTTGATTAAAAAGCATACTTAGACATGGAAATTCTATTTGGTTATTCGATTTTTGAGTTCACAGATGACAATTGTTTTAACCTGGAACTTAAAAAAATAAGCTTGATATGGAATTTAATCTACAGAAAAAATTAAAAGCAAGGCAAACTGAATCTTTTTAGATTCTACCAGCCCTTTCACTACTGCTGTATAGCTTTTACTTTGTACAAAATTGGTTCTATAATCACTTTAAATGATATGAAATCATACAAAGATTACGAAACAACTCTCAAAGTAGTGACCAAATATAAATCAGTCTTTAAGAACTTTGAGGGAGCATAGAACCAAGATATGTAGCCAACCTGTATTACAAACAACGTTTAAGGTTCACAAGGAATGCATAAATTGACCACTCACTGAGCAGCGTTGCTTTAGGCCCCCCCCCCAATAATTTTCTGGCTAACAGCAGTAACTTTTGAATAGGATTTTCAGATTTCATTCAAACTATTACAATTTCCACTCTGCCCCGCTAAAATGTCTTGCTTCCGCCATCCATGCCATTACTTATTGTGCAGTAATTTAACTGTTTAAACAATAATTTTTCAAAACTGAAAGTGTCACAACTGGTCAACAAATAAAAAAAACAAGTAAAGGTTTATCATTAATACAAATTAATGTAATTTTAACTTAAAAAATACCCTATATTCTGAGACGATATTTTAAAAGGAGACACATCATTTAGTACATTTTTCAAGCAAAACCATTGAGACCTCATCAGACACTATTTTAGTGGTATAACAAGTTTGTACAAGCCAATCTGAGTGGAAGCCTTTTGTGAACAGTATTCACTGGGGTTATTCGAGGAAATGTTTGAAGCAATATATATAATGATGACAAGAGTAGTCAACCTTCATCAAAAAGAAAAAATCTTCAGAGAAATTAAAAGAAGTTGTTGCAGTTCTTCATAACCTCATCTTCTTTCAAAACCAGGTAGTTCCCTATTTGTCTCAACAAACAATGCATTTGGTGCAACATTGTTCCAAAACTGACAACTGGTTCAGTCAAGCAATGTAGGGGAGGAGTATCCGCTGCAACAATCCTAGACCATTTCAAAGTTCCCATCTCAAGTTTCTTGTAGTTGACATACATGGCTACACTCA
Source organism: Hydrozoanthus sils (assembly GCA_027575215.2). NCBI lineage: Eukaryota > Metazoa > Cnidaria > Anthozoa > Zoantharia > Hydrozoanthidae > Hydrozoanthus > Hydrozoanthus sils. The sequence continues at coordinate 6,186 of JAOBRD021026728.1, read as the reverse complement.
GATGCTAAGCAAAGCTGAGAAAACCTAAGGTATAATAAAAAAATTAGACAAATGAAATATAATCCATATAATTTAATACAATAGAATTAATAAAGAAATTCTTTCTTGTAAGTGGCTTAATTCTGTCATAACCTTGAAAAGCTCACATTCATTTAGAGTCTACTTGAATGAAGAAAGCGCTTAACTGCAGAATACCCTGCCACTACGGTAATTTATTACTGCGCATTCCTCGTTCTATAAAAATAGATGCGTATTACAACCAAGAACAAAAGATGGCACCAGGTGGCAGGGTATTCTGCAGTTGCTCCGAAGAAAGAAAAGAGTTGCAACTCTTTGACACCACAAGGCCAATCAATGAATACAAACAAGACCTAAAGAGTGTTCGTGACTTTGAATCTTCTCTAAAAAACCCCTTTGAGGGAGGCCCATGTACTAACCAAATATGTCCACCAGGGAAATTTTAATAAAAAAATTGTTGCCAAGGTTTCTTGCTTAGTTTATGACTTAAAAAATCACTTACAGAGACAACAATTAATTCAGACCTAAGATATACACATATTTTTTTTGTTCTTGCATATTAACAGTTTAAATGAGGTCCAATTCTCAAAACTCATACCCTAAAACTTTGAAAAAGAATAAAATTATTTATATCAAGCCAACAAAGTTTAGAAACAAAGGTGGTTTTGTTTGCAAATGCATGGTGAACAACTGAGTTGGGTTTTGTTATATCTTTGTACAGTGAGATCTGATGGTTGGAAATTAAATAAGGTATATGTAACTACAGAGCCTGGCTTTTTAAATTCTTATTCACACTGTAAATGTTGGATTCAATATTTTACTTGTGACAAATATAACGAAGATGAGTTTAGAGCGCTTTAGCCTGTGAACAGGCTCTTCGACGAAATGAGTGGGAAAGGGGACTGGGGAGAGGAGGAAGGGAACAAGAGCCTGCATTGTGGACACTGGGCTGCCCCTTTCAAAAATAAATAAAATTAGAAATTGTCAATCAGAAGTGAATAGTTACTTGACAGGTCGCCTGACTTTTTTGAATCCCGGCAGAGTTAGTAAATTCAATCTACGAAATGCTAAATGTATCTATTGTTTATGTAGAAAACTTTTAACGGGTTTTAAAGTTCCTCGTGTGTCGATTTTAGAAATTCACAGAAACATAGGAATTACTTTTTTCCCGAAAAGGAGAGCGATGTTTTTAATCTCTCGGCCATACGCTTTCAAAGGGCCGCAATATCCAAGTATTATAACTTGCGCCCGTCAAACACCCAGAATCAAGCTATCGTTGGAAAACTTTCTAATTCATGCAATGATCAACTTGTCAGTGATAAAGAATAGATTCATGTTTCCGTGAAGGGATTGTCGAAATCGCCTACAAAGCTTTGGTTTTCGATTTCACAGAAATCGTGTGTAAGAATAATGATGTTAGTACAAATTAGGCAAAAAGTTCGATCAACATGCCCTATCTTAGAGATACGAAACTGTAAATGGCAGCGGAGGCAGCAGCTGTATGATGTCAGTTTGAAAACAGATTTTGGGTATTTATATTCAACATATATTTATATTTTGGGTATTTTTATATAACAACACAACAAATGTATCGGTGTTCTACTGCAAAAAGTTTCTAGTTCGACTACCTGACAAAATGAGCATGCACAATCTATGGGAACATAATCTATGCCAGCAGGAAGAAGCTGCTGAATTATAATTGTTTGGAGGACATAAGTCATAAACAAATCAAGTTAATGTCATTTTGGATTTTACTTTACTAGCCTTTACCGTGGCCTTTAAAATTTCTAAAATCGTCGTCATTTAAACCGATTGCCAATGCACTTATGCCAAATGATTTCAAACGTTTGGTCTGGTCCTTCATTAAGGCAACAAACGGAGAAACAACGACAACAGTTGACTTTTTAAAACCGCAAACCTTGCCGAAGTTGATAAATGAGGATCTTGCCAAAACCAGCGGGAAGAATCGCAAATACATCACGTTTCTTTGATACAACTAGTTATGTGTATTCCTTCTGCTCATCCTTCAGTTTCTTCTTCCGAAGAAGACGAGAAGCGATGAGCGTGATCTTCTCGATCGCCTTCACGTCAGACGTCATCGATCGGGTGAATGGACCAATCAGCGACGTATACCAGAATCTGGTATACGTTAAAGACCCATTATCACTTACTGTGATACGCGGCAAATAACTGAATCGTGGACCACGAAACAGTAATTATTGAGTGTTGCTTTGTTCAAGAGGAAATCCATGTCCATCGTGTCACTTATTGCTGGTTTTAGTATTGTTTAAGTATTTTTGAACCCTGCAGTTTCTCTTCTAGTCATTTTGCTTTCTATTTTGAAATATTTCCTTGTGATAAGTTGAGATTTTCTTTTGAGGATTTTTATAACCTTGGAGGAATGACGCGGCCAAAACGAAAATGAATTGGCGATATATATGCCGCTTTTCTATAGCTGTTCGCGGTCATAGTCTAGGTTATCTGCCTTCATTCCGCATCTAGCCTTGATAGCAACCGCTTGAACATTTCTGTCCGGACAAGAAATATAAAATTGCTCGTAAGATGTTTTAAATTCGCGGAGAGTGCAGCAATTTTGTTCTTCGGGGGTTTTCCCACAGATGCACCAGCCGAAGGCGAATCTTCTTCCCGAGATGATGGATCTTCCCGTTCGGGGTCATCAAAATTCGAATAAATGTTCCTCATATACCTAGTATTAACAGCTTCTTTTATCAAAAAGCACTTCGAGTTTTTCGGTTACCGAGGATGACAGACGGCCCACAAACGGCCTTAAGGTGAAATAGGAAGGAATTCTTACTATTAAATCAAACATTGCTGTTGTTGTTTCAATTGCTGCAATCATCTCGATAACTTACTTTAGTTTCCCTTTCTGACAGCTAAATCTCTGCTTTGTGATGATCGAATGCAATACCAGGTAATCTCTGCGAATTCTCCCGTCCGTTCGCCTCAATTTTCCCGTTCTTATATTGAAGGTTTTGCCCAGTTCGTAAAGCGAAGAGTATTAATTTATTGTATTCACTGCACGGACAGCTTACATTATTCGCGCCTTTTCGTTTCTGATAAACTTTGTCTTACAAAAGCAACACTGTTGATTTCGAGCCATGCATTATATATCTTTGTAAACACAAGACAAATTGTCTTGTACAGCAAACCGGTTAAAATTCAAAATATTATTCAAGTCTCACATTGTTTGTTCAAGTTTCGTGTAAGCTTCGATGATTTTCTTCTGGTTCTTAGAGAATCGTCCGCAGCAACTTAGGAACCGTAGCGGCTGTATGCTACAGGGCCGTTTCTATAGTAATAATTTGCGGCTGTCCACGGAGCTTCGGATTGATCACTTAGTGTTTCGTTTCCAAGGTCAGAAGCAATGGATCTTTAATTTTGCGGAACAGTGTTTTGAAAAGAATGTCTACAGGCTCTTCTTCCCTTCCGCCTCTCCCCAGTCCCCTTTCCCACTCAGTGTGCTTACTCGTTCGTTTTCCAAAGCTTTGAGTAAATTACCGTTCAACATATTAAATTTAAAACTTTTGTCTTTGATGAGATTTCGATGGTTTATCTCCCGTTTATGTTCATAAACATGTGTATTCATTGACGTTGAATCATGCGGTGGTACAATGTATATCCTCTAAAAATAAATGGTGCAAAAAAAGGTATATAGTTAGGCTTATTTACTGTAAAACTTCATACAAGTTTATGACAAAGCAGTCCCACTTACCACTTGGAGGGTGCTCTGTTGTTCGGGATCAAGAACTGCAATTACTTGGGCCACTCTGCAAGGATTCGGAGTTTATGTTGCTTTATCATTTATTAGGTGAGATCCAGTAAACGTCATTTTTTATACAACACTGTGTTCAGATTCAGAAGAAACCAAAGACACTGAAAACCTGACAGTTCCAGACAGCAGCATAGGATGAAGTTCAAATAAAATGGCAAACAAACCGTGAAATAATGTAGATGAATCTTTGCACATCTTTTGGTTGGCTGTAATTGTCACGAACGCCAAAAAAGTCCACAAAAAAGACCAGCACTAACCACTCGCAACGATGGCGAGATCATGAATTCGGCCCTGAATTCGGGATGCAAATAGTGTGAGCATGCGCATTCATTATCATTTCACTATCTTACGTCATATTCATTTAGCCAATCAGCCGTTTTTAAACCATGTCCCCCTCGTCCGTTTTGCCCAGCCTTAGGTTATCTATTCACTCCCTGCCTTCCCCCAGCCCTCCGTTTTGTCCAGCCTTAGGTTACCTATTCACTACCTGCCTCCCCCCAATCCCGGCTCCGTTTTGTCCAGCCTTAGGTTATCTATTCACTCCCTGCCTTCCCCCAGCCCTCCATTTTGTCCAGCCTTAGATTACCTATTCACTACCTGCCTCACCCCAACCCCGGCTCCGTTTTGTCCAGCCTTAGGTTATCTATTCACTCCCTCCCTCCCCTATCCAACTCATTTCGTTCTTTCGCTTCTCTAATGTAATATTCGCTTCGTTTGTCTGCCTGCGATTTGGGAATTGTATACGTTTACGTATTTCACGGGTCTGGACAAGTAGTTTTAGGTTTACAGATGTGCCGAACTTCTGTAAAAGCAGTATACCTAAAAAAACCAAAAGTCAAAAGTGATGGCTAGAGGTAGCACTCCATAACCGGCTAGCGACCTTTATAAAGGGTGAAGTAAAGCGTAGGCTAGCAAACTCCACAGAGAAAACTTTCAAATCGGTGGAGAAATTTTAAACTTGGACACTAGTACTTGGCTGCACACTAATCCATAGCAGGTTAGCCCCCGGCAAAACTGGTTCTCATTTATACAGCCGAGTCGACTGGATCAAGCCGGGTAAAGTGTCTTGCTCAAGGAAACAACACAGTGGACTGACTGGGGCTCGTACTTGCGACTCTATAGGATTACAAGTCGAGCAAACTAAATTCGGCTCAGCCACTCCGCCGCCGACTTGTAAATAAAGATAAATTTTTATTTATATGAAACAAAGCAATGTTCACCATATTTAAAGACCTAGCTTTAAATCTGCAATGCAAGAATTGCTCCTTAAATCCGTACCTTTCTCGAAGCCAAGAATTGCATGCCTTTTGCTACTTGGTGAGCCCACTGTATAAGAATGATCAAGTTCAGCTCTCCTTCCGTCTTGTTGTGGCTTAGTTCGGTCTTGAGGTGGCGAAACTTCTCTCGATGAGATTGCAAAAAATCTAAGACGCTGCCATATTTACAGTACTCTATGATTATCAGAAGATGACTTTCGGTCACTACAACAGAAAGATGTTAAGATGACTAAAAGAATTATTTTAATTGTCACAAGCTTCTCTTTCTAAGAAGAAAAATTAGTGGGATCGGAGCCCATGACCCTCTGATAACCGGTAAGACCCTCTACCCATAGAGCGGCAGGAACTCACATGGGGGACAGTTTACTTAACTTGGTTTTGTGGATGAAACAGGAGGTATATGTCCCGCTAACTGCTTGGCTCAGTACATCCATATGGCGACTTAATAGATAATGCGAAAGTTTATCAGCTTGGGTAAATACAGCGAAAGAAACATTCATGTTGTCACAAATTTCTAACAAATATCGACCGCTCTCCGATCACCAGTCAGACGCTCAACCCAATCACATGGCGAAAAGGTCACTTATTAAACTTGCAATTGGTTCTGTAAATGGAACTCCGGTTACATAGCCTGCTAGATTCAATACATCGATACGGTGAAACAATAAAACAGTGGGAAAGTTTTCTAGCATGCATGGGAAAATGCTGTGAATGAATTATTCTTGTCGTCACAAGCTTCTTTTCTGCAGAAGACAAATTTATCCTTTAACGGGAATCGATTCCGTGACTGTCTGATTACCGTTCAGACGTTCTACCCACCGAGCCAGAGGAACTCACACGGGGAGCAGGTCGCTTAACTTGGTTCTGTAGATGGAGCACCGGATACATGGCAAAGATATTTTCATTCTGATTTATAATTCTGAAGTTAAATAAGAGAAAAACAAGTTTTGTAAACCTTCCAAAGTCCAAAATAAAATATATCTTCTTTTTTAAATTTATTCTCTGTAAAACCATACATTATATCTAGCTTCGTACCTTTAGTACAGGCGCCTAGAAGGTTAACTACGTTTTCATGCCAACCAACGTGGATTAGGATCT
>JAOBRD021026623.1:0-11665 GCA_027575215.2 Hydrozoanthus sils | reverse complement strand
GAACAGTTTGTAAAGATTAGCTTGCACATTGAACGTTGTGTGCCATTTTGCTTAGGAGAAATGGCCCCCTTCCTCCTCCTCCCTCCTGAAAAAAAAATTACCATAAAAAAAATTTGCACGGCACATTCCCAGAAAAAAATTGCAGACCAATTATAGCCCCCTATCCCCCACGAGATCAACTGGTCCGACCCTAAAAGGCGCGAATTGTCTTACCGTTAGTTCACAAGTCTCAAGTCACCCGCATCTGGCGAGTCGGACCCACGTTTGAATATCAAAACTCGCTGACCCGCCTGACTAGCAGAAAAACCCGAACTGTGTTCAGATTATGTATTTCCCCGATTGCTAAGACGTACTGCCAGATTTCATTTTAATAGAACTTCAGAACATAAACGAATGCTACAAAGTGCCATTAGCTCTCATTTAACACTACTATTACTAAACGCAAACGCTGCGTCCAAGGCATGTTTTCCAGTCTTTTTATTTGCATTTGTCTACCAAGTATTACATAAAATGCATGTACGTTGGTGATAGGTATATCGTGCGTAGTGCATTTTTGGCGTAAAATTTTCCCACAAGTAAAGGCTCAGTGGAGAACGATGTAATGTGCAAAATTGTCTCAATTTAAACGCAGAAAATAGCGTTTCAATTTTTAAAATTGCCCCGGAACCCTCTAGATCACGCCTTCGGTGCTTGAATGCACCCGGAAGTGACCCGCATTGGACTAGCCCGAGACCTTTTGCTACAGTGAAGAAAAAAGCGTATATATAACAAGAAAAACTTTTACGTTTAGTGACACTTTTCTACCAACTAAAAAGTCTGAATACAAAATTAAACTTTCGTGACTTTAAAATTTATAAATACAAACTCTCAAGTTCCAGTCACTATAAGAACAACATTTTTTGTGAAGAGGGCTCCTCTTGCCAAATACATCAAACGACGATATTCTCCCAGAGGTACGTATACATTTTTACAGTTCTTATCAGAATTTGCAACTCGCACGAGGCGAATTGACTCGCGACACTTCAGAGCGCTGAGTGTTAAAAATCAGAGATCTTTCAACGATTTGAATGAAATTCCATTCACGTAAAACTCTTAGTGATGTCTAAAATTCTACGTACCGTTTCGACCCACATGTAGCAGCATCCGGAATCCGGAATCCAGCATTGATTTGGAATCCGGAATCCAAAGAGCTCAGAATCCGAAATCCACTTTTTATATTTCCGAAGTCTTTATATGTTCAACTGCTAATCATAAGAGGTTTCAAAATAAGGGGTTGTGAAAGGGGTTTTAAACCGAGGCCGAAGAACAAGACAATGTTTTTCAAAAGGATGAATGAAAACACACTACTGCAAAAACGATGCTTTTGGAAGTCAAATTTGAAATCTAGTGATTTAGGCTTGTCCTGGAATCCGCAATACAGAGAGTGGAATCTGGAGTCCAGAGGGTCGGAATCCGGAATCCATTGGGTCGGAATCCGGATTCCAAAACCTCTGTGGATTCTGTTTCATGGGCCGATACCATTTTTGTAGTCGAAATCGAGCGATTTCTTGTCTTGAATATGATTTCAAAGTGACTGTAACGGCTGACTGATTTCAAATCAATAAATACCGCTGGATAACTGACTTGGAGACACAAGCTCACTCCCAGGATGCATCGCAACTGCTTACGGCTATCGCAAAAAAAATCTCCACTCAATGAATTAGTAAAAAAAAAGTCCTCAGTCACCAGCCACCAGTCACCAGTGAAAAAGACTAGTCATGGCAACCTTTGCGACTCAAAGTTTCCGTTCTAAGGTACAATACTTTTGCAAAAAGAGTTAATTCAGCCTAAATCTTAAACTTTTATCAGTGTTCAAGTGTCAACTTGTGAATGGGTTACATATAAAAGTGTTTGTCATACACTATTTTATATTTACCAGTTGATTAATTTTTAGCACTTCCGTTTTAACATTTTTTTCATTCTTGTTTTGGTCGAACACAACTTAGTCGATTTAAAGCCAAGCGATTTCACTTGTGTAAAATATATAATCATCAATTACTAATATGAGATTAGTATTCTTAGTATTCTCATAATCAAATGAGTCCATAATGATCATTAGTTTTACTGGATTGAGACTCACTGATTGATTGATAATTATTAGTCTATAAAACTAAAAGTTGATAATAACAACACTATTAGATTTTAAACTAGTTTAATAGATATTAAGTGAGTGCTGCCGTAGTCAAGAAGTTATTTCATTAATATACATTAATGTCTAATAGTAGCTGTGAATTAATAATCCAAAACTCTGAATCTGTAAACCAGTTTAAATAGCTTCATTTTCTAAACAGTAATAGTAAATTTATTTATTACTGAAATTATATATAATTTTTTTTAATGTTCTTGTTTATCACGGCAGCCCATTTCCGAATTTGCGCTCTTGTTCCTGAAGACGGTGGTCTCCTGGCAATGCTTGGTGCTTAATTTTTACTATCACCAGGTCTCAGTCTGGGGCTCTGTTCGTGAGGTCTGGACAGAACAGCAAGAAGACATGATTCTAGGGATTCAAAGCTTGGATGCAAAAGATAAAGTGTTATTCGAAATTACTAACTTATTGAGAATAAAGATACTGAATAAAACATTAAAAGCAGAAATTTCAATACCTACCTGCTGTAAATGCAGCTTTATTCTTCAACGGACACAATGAATTCTACAATCCAAGCGACAAAGACACGCAATAATTAACTGAACAAGGGGCTCTACCTACTTATACCATCGGATCCAAAGATTAAGTGTTAATCGAACTTACGGTACAAGGTTTTTTGTGGCATTTAGAGAACAAGTCATACACGTATATAACAGCATGTATAGTTGGCTACACTGAATAAAACTCCGTTTCCGATAATCAATAAATTTCTTACCAAAATATAACGCTGACCCCGACCCTAACTATTACTCCTAACCCTAACAGTGATTTCGGGAATCTTCGGCTGCTCGTAAAGCGAGGTTTACCTCAGCGATCCGATATTTTGCATTGTTGTGACCGGAAGTGTATCGACTGTCGGGCACGAGTTTTATTGACCCCTGTACGACTGTCGGACACGAGTTTTATTGAACCCCTGTACGACTGTCGACAGCGAGGTACTTCGTGGCTTCGTATATAGTTTTGTTTGAACGATTCATACACTTATATATGATATTTCGAAGTTTTGTTCGAGACATTTAGAGTACGAGTCATATATTCATAGTCGACGAATTTCACCCCAACCCTAACATGTATGCTGGCAAACGTTGACTAAATAGGATGATTGTGACTCCACTAGGGACCGCGGACCATCAATTGATCAGATAGTGCCGGGGTATTCTAAAGTCTAACCGAGATAAATAAATTTATTGCAACTAAAGATACTGAATAAATAATTAAAAGGATCAATTCCAATACCTACCTGCTTTAAAAACAGCTTTGGTCTTCAACGGACACAACGAATTCGGCACTGCGAGCGTGGAGCGCTTCCGCGTGGCTTCAAAGTTTTATAGTCTTGGCGCGAAAAGGATTGTGGTTCGCATTGTGCAAATTAAGAACAAAGAAATCCATTGTCTTTTTGACACTCGCTTAGCATTGTGGTCAAACCAAACCTCGATTTTTTCGCGCTGTTTCACTAATTGACTGAACTAGTTTAATGGACATTAAGTGAGTGCTGCCGTAGTCAAGAAGTTATTTCATTAACCTACATTAATTTCTAATAGTAGTTGTGAATTTATAATCCAAAACTCTGAATCTGTAAACCAGTTTATAAAAATAGCTTCATTTCAAAAATAGTTATGGTTAATTTTTTCATTTATAAATGTTTTTAATTGTTCTAGTTTAGCACGGCAGCCCATTTTCGAAGTTGCGCTCTGGTTCCTGTAGACGGTGGTCTCTTGGCAAGGCTTGGTGCTTAGTATTCACTATCACCAGGTCTCAGCCTGGGGCTCTGTTCGCGGGGTCTGGAAACCTAAAAGAGAACAATAATTTTTAGGTCGAGAGACACAGCAGTACAGCGAGAAGACAGGATTCTAGTGATTCAAAGCTTTACTGCAAAAGATAAAGAGTTATTCGAAATAACTAACTTATTGAAATTAAAGATACTGAATAATACGTTAAAGTCATTCATAAACAAGATGAGTAAATTATTGTGACTCCACTACTGACCGCGCGCGGACAATCAGTTGATAAGAGTGTTCGTTTAGTGCCGGGGTATTCTAAAGTCTAGCCAAAACTACTTATTGCAATTAAATATAATGAATAAAACATTAAAAGGAGCAATTTTAATACCTGCCTACTTTAAAAACAGCTTTATTCTTCTGCGAGCGTGGAGAGGACGCTTCCACGTGGGTGCGAAAAGGATTGTGTTTTGCAACGTGCTTATCGAAGAACAAAGAAATCCATTGTCTTTTTGACACTCGCTAGGCATTGTGGTCAAACCAAATCTCGATTTTTTCTCGCTGTTTTACTAACTGTCTGAATTAGGATTGCTGCCTTGCTGCGCTCGCTCAGGCTCGCTTCGCTGCGGCAGCAATAAGATCAGTAGATATTTTTAATGATTCGTATAGTGTAGCAGCTAATATTACAAATACTAGTGAGCGTTATTTTCACAGAATTACGTCCGAACTGTCCTTTACTATTCGTGACAAATGCTATAGTTAGCTACCGTTACTTTCACCAAATTGTCATTTAATGCTAGTTACTAACCGTTAGATAGGGTTGGCCAAGCCACTGAACGATGTTACTTTGAGACCTACCGACTCCGAAGTATTTATAAAAATCTGATTATGTACTTACATGCACGATTTTCCGCAGAATTGTCTTTTCTTTCAACTAATCATTTGCAACTGTGCACTGCGTTATGGCGAAGCGTACGTGATCAAAAGTAACGCTATCAAACGATATCCATGACCCACAAATAGATTTTGCCTCAGTTGTTCCTTGAAAATTCGCAACAGACGCTACTCAATGAGTCGTCACTTGATTTTCGCTTAGCCGGCGGTTTTATATTTCATTCGTGTTATATGTCATTAATTCGGATCTCGCTTATAGTATTAAAGCGAGATAGTATAGTACTTATCCTAGCGCCCGTGCTTCGACCTCGTGTTTGGAATCTTCTCAGAAAATAAGATGTGTAATGCTCTAATCATGTAATTTGTTTTTTTTTCTATTATCTAAATTAAGATCAGTCCTATCGCTGTGCTTACAATGTTAATAAAATTGTGTCAGTACTCAAAGGTATTATCATCATGTATTTATTAGCAATAAGTGTAGCAAAAACGCAATATGATAATATGATGGAAGAAAATATGTATGATTTGTGGAAATAACCGAGTTTCTTATACGATTCCTTTATTTCATTGTCACTGGATGAATGAATATATAATGTACTTAGGTAAAATACGCTGGGTTGTCTGGTTCCTGAACATAACATTTCCCTAAGTTCACTTTAATTAGCTCTTAAACAGAATGCCCGGTTGAGCAGTCACATCGGGGAAGTAAGAAATTCGCATCAAACAAATAAGAGTCAAAAGTTAAATTGGCTTTTCACTTCTAGTCAAAGTTTCCTGACGTATGTTAAACTGCAGCAACTTTGCCATAACAAATTGTGAGATGGATTGTTACCATAATTGTAAATTAACAGCTTATTTACTTTCGAACCAAAAATTAAACAAGTTTTCAAAAAACAAGCGCTTTGTTAGTTCATAAATTAATTTTGAGACAGAGCATCCTGTGCGCTTGCGGAATACTTTGTCTTCGAACAATGATTCTTGGTTCCGATATAGTATTTTAGCATGCATTTTATGTTTTATTGATGTTGTGACTTTTAGCTAGGGAAATAAATTTGTTCTAAATTAAACCTAAAGAAAATAAAAGGGCATAACTTGTATTGATATTTCATAAACATTTGAATATTAATATAAAAATAGGCTGAATATTTATTTATTTCTATCCCCTTTGTAGGTTTATCATCTCTGCTTGAAGGCAGCATTTATTACCTTTTAGGTATACTATAATAAGATTACATACAAAGAAAAGCGTCCAGACAACACGTACAAAGCCTTCTGATGAAGTTCTGTTTGCAATGAATGTGCAGTACTAATATGTTTTTGTCAAAAGTTAGATTACGCGAAAGTTTCAAAGTTCACTATAAACCCATGCCCACTCTTATCGTAACTTTTGGACCAGGAACTGGTCCACAGACGCTGCTAATCTTGTTGTTGTTGTTGTTGTTGTTTAGGGGGCGACGTTTCTTGAAAAACCCCTAAGGCTCCGTCAGTTCGCATCATATCGCAATAAAACTTCTCGATTGACGGAGTAAGATTTTTGATTTTTGGATTTTTAGAGAATGTACGAGCATTTTTAGATTGCGCCGTTCGGCAGTATTCAAAATTAATCTGCATAGCCGAAGCCGACTAAAAGAACTAAAGCTCCGTCAGTTCGCATCATATCGCAATAAAACTTACCACAACGACCCTAAGGGATATTCCCCCATCGATTGACGGAGTTAGATTTTTGATTTCTGGATTTTTAGAGAATTTACGAGCAATTTTAGATTACGCCGTAAACATTGCAATTCACAGAATTCAAACCGAACTAAAGCTCCGCCAGTTGGCATCATATCGCCATAAATGTTTGCACAATGGTAATAAGCAGAAATCTATATTGACTGAGTTAGACTTTTTATTTTATTTTTGATTCTTGAGGGACTCAATGAGCAATTTTTGATTGTACCGTACAACATAAATCTTTTCTTATAATTATTCATTGAAAAACTTGATGAAAATAAAAACTTTCTTTATGACAAACATGTTTCGGCAGTGCTTAATGCCATCTTCAGAGCAACTAATTTACAAGTTCGTAAGTCAGTAGATATTCTAATTAGCATAGAGAAAAAAGTTAACAATAGTGTAAAAGAGATCTTCAGGTTTACATGCTTGACTTGGTTATTTAGACTAGGATTTACACGCTTAATATGGTTAGCCTCTTTTATTCTTAGCGCAAATTCCGTTGCGGCGGAATCCAAAACTTCAAAACAATGCTTCGAGCAAAGTTGCGAGCATGCTTCGTTATAAACGAAAAAAAAAAGTTTTGGATTCCGCCGCAACGGAATTTGCGCTAAAAATAAAAGAGGCTATCCATATTAAGCGTGTTAATCCTAGTCTGAATAACCAAGTCAAGCATGCAAACCTGAAGCTCTCTTTATAACATTATTGTTAATTTTTTTCTCTATGTTAATTAGAACCCATATATCTACTGACTTACGAACTTGTAAATTAGTTGCAGTAAGCACTGCCGAAACATGTCTGTCATAAAGAAAGTTGTTATTTTCATCAAGTTTATCACAGAGTTTTTGCTATACAGACCTTTGGAAATTATTCATCAAGAGAAATCAAGTTAAAACATTGTTATGCATTTTCTTTGTTTTCAACAACAATGACTAACGACTAATGTGGTCGTGACCACTGCCGGACTTGAGCTACTTAGGCATACAAATTTTTGTCAGACACAATGACTCGACTGCACATGCAGTATACAGCTAATATCGCAACTGCAGTTTAGCTATGGAGGACGGTCGACGAAGTAGAGGCTCCAAGCGTAATAATGGCTCCAAGCGTAATAAGGGTGGCTCCAAATGTAATAACTAAAACAACTTAGTAAAATTTTTCATGAAGTCAATATAGGTCTTAATCATGTCACGTGATGTGATGTCATCAAACCCTTTATGTTTTAAAAATATTTCAGAAATTGAAAACTGTCGGTCTACCAAACTTACATGTTAGAAGTTGTTCAAATGCCGTGAGGTAAAATGCGTTACAGTTAAAACAATTTTTTTAAATTCCTGCTTTTTTGCCCAGTGCAATCGAATAGATTTTTGTCGACAATAAACTATTTGAGTGTCAAATCGAGTGGATAGCACGTACAAATTGGCAGAGAGATTGAACAGATTTTCCAAAACTTTGACAAAGGCGGTTATTGCACTTGTGGCCAGTTATTACGTTTGGAACCTCTGTTCAGGCCCCAAGCGTAATAACTGGCTCCAAGCGTAATAGGCGTGGCTCCAAGCATAATATGGCTCCAAGCGTAATAACTGACTTCAAGCGTGGTCCCTTTAGTTTCTTCTGGGGCCTTGGCCGAGTTTATTTTTCTCTGGCATTATATTTTGGAGCTTGAGGCCTGCGTCGGTTGGAGAGTTTGAACGATTGAAGAAATTCGCGAAGAAAGGGGGAAAGTTAGAGAAATTGGCCGTTTATGAGTGAATTTATCCTAGATATCGGCTTTTTGAACACTTACAGGTACATAGTGGTAGCAAACGAGGCAAAGTTGAGCCAATATTAATTTTCATGTAGATGCAAATGTTTATTGTCTTTGCGAACGCTACGATTGAACTCCCTGTGGTGACAGTCACACTGCATTTGTGCTGTGACAGTGTTACAGTCCAAACACTTTTTTATTGTATAGTTCAAATCTGGACGACATTTTCGACCGTAAGGTGAGACCAATAGAATAGAAAAGCTTAAAGTGTTCATTGTTTCCTTGTATTTTCTTGAAGACAAGGAATTTTCAAAACCAGTTGATGAAGCATTTGAGAATGGACAGTTTACAAAGTTTTCAAAGCCGTGGAGCAGCAGCGACACTGTCCTTGTGGTAGAAGAATACAGGTTCCATGTTCACCGAGCTGTGCTTGGAATCTACTCCCCCGTTTTCCTTGCCATGTTTGGTGAAGGGTTTAACGAAAAAAATAAGGAGGAAGTTCCACTCCCTGGTAAAAAGGCGTCGGAAATTCTTGACCTTCTGGACCAAATTTACGTTGATGCTCAAATAATTCCAATAAAGAGTAAGTGGCCACTGGCAAACTTAATAGTAAATACAACTCATACACGTAGATATATCAAGCTAAAAACTAATCTGACGCAACCAAAACTGTAGTCGGGATGTGATATAGAAGTAATATTTTCAAAAATTGTGATTGGTTACTACAATTTTTTCACCAAGTTCCATGAGCTTTTTCCATATTCCTCGTTGTTTGTGAATAATGGTTTTGTAGTTCGACAGCTTCTGCGCTTCACGGAATGTCTTTTTCAACACAAATCCTTGTGTTTGAACGGTGCAACAAAGCACAACGTATAGGCGGAATTCACGTGACGTAACGTTTATAAACAAACCCTTTCAGTTGCTTAGCTGGCATTTGAAAAAGGTTTTTCTTTTGGTAGTACGTACCAAAACTGTGTTCTTTGAAATTTGTTGAGACTCTGCGTGTTAGTGGAGAGGTTTTAGCCTTGGCTTCTTTTAAAGGGCTTACGAACTCTCCTCTTACGCGCCCAGTGCTTTTTTAATATATAAATGTAGTAAATGCATTTCCGCGGGTGTTTACGGACCCTGAACTTTTAACGTCGCGTACTCTTGCAAGCTTGATTCTTTTCCTCTAGTGACTCTTTTATCAGTTAAATAAAAAAGAAAGATTTCTAGAAAATTTGGTCTGTGGAAAGGGCTTCATTCATGAGGCTCCATCATCATTCGTCCTGTGCATGCTGTGGGACACATAGGGCGGCAACATCTGCTCTTTAGTCCGCTTTGTCTTTAGCTCTGCTTGTTGCTAGCCTTTTCATCCCATCTCCTCTCTTTCTTTGATTGCTAGTCTACACCATGTTTTTCTAGGTGTCTTCCCTTTGTGGTGCTTGACTTCTTAGGTTGGTATCCGTATCCATATGTATCCTATCTACATCAACCTATTTTTCATGATCTCTTCGTCAATTTGTGGAACACATGTCATATTTTCTAGATCTTTGTTTGATACTACATTTGGCCAATAGTTTTGTAGGATTCTTCTCAAACACTTGTTAATTATTAAACCTCTTAACAATGGTAACTCGGCTATTGTCATCCTCCAGGTCTGTTCACCACATAGTAGGACCTCTCTTACATTGTTTTTGTACATTATGAATTTGGTCGTTGTGCTGATTTTGGCTTTTTACATTTTTGTTTTCAACGTTATAGGTGAAACTGTAGACCATCTTCTCAAGTTAGCAGACGAGTATCAAATTGCAGTAGTGATGGAGCGATGTAAAACGTGGCTTGAAGCTCAAAAACTCGACCAAACCAATTCTCTTAGGTTTCTCATCCTCAGCCAGATGTACAAGTTCGAGAATCTTCGCAAGAGCTGTTACCCACTCCTCAAGATGTTGCGACTTGAAAGCTTGAAAGCCCAGCCTCAGTACGGCGAGATGGACAAGGAGAGCTACAAGCAGGTTGTGACGGCTAGACTGCATGAGTGTGAAGCACTGCTACCACAAATAGAGGAGCTCCTGTGGGAATTATTACGATATACTTTGAAGAAATCTAAAGAAATTGAAGTCTGTTGCGAGGAACACAAAAACAGAATCGTCAAAGGAAAACAACTTAAAGGGCTATATATGGAGGAAGAGTTTGAATATCGAAAGCGGTCGTATCAAACACCGTTAGATGCTAAGGAAATGTACGGTAAATGCACTCGGTGTAAATCTATGTTTGATAGTATAATGAAGGGTGTTAGTTATGGATCTATGTTCGATGTGAAATGTATTATTCGAAACTTACAGAGACTTGGAGTTTTTCTTCCAGGTTAAACCGAAGCATATTTTGTTTTCTTTAAATGTTCACATAATATGTAAGAAGAAAGCGTTAAAAAAGGCTTTTTGTAAATCTAAGCTATTAATCAAATTTCTAATCTTTGTTCTTATTGCCAACTGGGAAACTGATTTGAGCTGTAATTTTGGAATTGACAAGTATTATAAACAACACTTTAAACTCTATTTACTTCTTCAAAATAAAAAAAAATGCTCTTTTATCATTAGTTGTATCAGTTTTTCCTCTCTGTTTGACATGTTTTGCCTTTCGAAAACAGTGATTATTCAATATTAAATTGACAAATACAGTTTTTCACGGAGTACGCAATTATCACGCTGTCACGTTTTCATGGTTCAGAGTCGGCTTTTAGAGTTAGAAATCATTTGTTATGTATAACTTATCGTACTGATGCAATATTCATTATCAACTTTACCCTGCCGTTCATTCAAGTCTCGTTTCGCAAAATACAGTTTTTCACGGAGTTACACAATTATCACGATGTCACGTTTTCATGAGATTTTATAAAATAATTTCGATAACACGCGCGCTCTGATTGGTCCAATAGATGTGTTTCATTAACCTGTGCAAACACGGTTCTGACGTCACAAAACTTTCACACAAGACTTTGAATTTTGTTTTTATGTACAAAATCCAGATTTCAGACGTGACAAATTGCTGAATGTTGAAGCTGTTCTTAGTTTTGTTGCAGCAGGATTACAAAGACCAGAGCTGCTTTAGAAGAAACACCAAAGAAGAGAAAGTAATGTTTATTGTTTTGCGAAACTGATTGAAAACAACTCGATGAACGAGCTGCACCTGAACCGCCGTTTACAATGCAAATTTCGATACTAAACGTTTACAAAAATAAATTAAAACGAAAAAACATCTAATGCTTAATTTAGTTATCACCTCCAGAGCCTAGGTAGCTTTCGAAAATTTTATCTAGTGTATAAGCAAAGTAACGAGTCAACTCATACAATTCAGTACTTTAGCAGCTGCAAACTGATTTGAAATGAAAGCACCGGGCACGCGATATGATAAAACACAACTTCA